>CAUYSK010074702.1:0-65874 GCA_963575035.1 Avahi laniger | reverse complement strand
CCAGGCTACAGTAATTAAATCAGCTTGGTACTGGCACGAGAACAGGCACATTGACCAGTGGGACAGAACTGAAAACCCAGATGTAAAATCATCCTCATATAGCCATCTAATCTTTGACAAACTAGACAAAAACATACACTGGGGAAAAGAATATTTATTCAATAAATGGTGCTGGGAAAATTTGATAGCCACATGTAGAAGACTGAAACAGGATCCGCACCTCTCACCTCTCACACATTTCAACTCACTGTGGATAACAGACTTAAACATAAGGTATAAAACTATAAGAATTCCAGAAGAAAATGTTGTCAAATCTTATAGACATTGGCCTAGGGAAAGAATTTATGAAGACCCCAAAGGCAATCACAGCAACAACAAAAATAAATAAATGGGACCTGATCAAATTATAAAGCTTCTGCACAGACAAGGAAACTATCATGAGAGCAAACAGACCACCTACAGAATGGGAGAAAATATACACATGCTACACATCTGATAAAGGTTTAATAACTAGAATCTATATAGAACTCAGGAATATCAGCAAGAAAAAATCAAACAACCATTAAAAAGTGATCAAAGGACATGAACAGAAATTTTTCAAAAGAAGAAAGACTAATGGCCAATAAACATGAAAAAATGCTCAATATTTCTAATCATCAGGGAAATGCAAATCAAAATCACAATGAGATATCACTTTTAACTCCAGTGAGAATGGCCTTTATCAAAAAGTCCCAAAACAATAAATATTGGCATGGATGCAGAGAGATAAGAATACTCACACACTGCTGATGGGACTGCAAACTAGTACAACCTCTGCGGAAAGCAATATGGAAGTACCTCAAAGAGATTCAAGTAGAGCTACCATTTGATTAAGCAATCCCATTACTGGGAATCTACCCAAAGGAAAAAAGACATTCTATAAAAAGGACATCTAGAATGTTTATAGCAGCACAATTCACAATTGCAGAGATGTGAAAACAATCCAAGTGCCCATCAATACATGAATGGATTAATAAAATGTGGTATATGTATACCGTAGAATACTACTCAACTACAAAAACACTGGTGAACTAGCACCTCCTATATTATCCTAGATAGAGCTGGAACCCATTCTACTAAGTGAAGTATCACAAGAATGGAAAAACAAACACCACATGTACTCACCATCAAATTGGTATTAACTGATCAACACTTAAGTGGGCTTACAGTAATAACATTCGTCGGATGTGGGGCGGATAGGAGGGGAAAGGAGGGAATAGGTATATACACACCTAATGGGTGCAGTGTACACTGCCTGGGGGATGGACATGCTTGAAGCTCTGACTCTGGTGGAGCAAAGGCAATATATGTAACCTATACATGTGTACCCCTATAAAATGTTGAAATAAGAAAAAATAAAAAATAAAAACAAAGTAAAAAATTTTTAATTTTAAATTAGATGACATGCATGCTTCTAACTACAGAGGAGTATTAGTAAGTAGGGCTTGAATTCATTCATTTAACATTGATGGAGTTCATAGCATGTGCCAGCCATTGCAGAAGATGGAGGGCAGGGTATGAGGAAGAAGATATACTGCATGCTCTCAAGGAACTGAACCTACCTGCCTAGAGAACACACAAGTAAATAAATTGACTATAATAAAATAAGAAAGTAACTTGTGGTTGAGACTATTTCAATGAGAGTGTATGAGCATACACAACAGGCGAATTTTCCCAGTCCTTTTAGGAGAGAATGGGCAAAGCTTCCTGGATGATACTTGAGTCAATGAGGAGGATTTGCAGAAGTGCAGATGTTTAAAAGAGCATGCTTTTTTCAGAAACCTATTCAAAGCATTTATTTCAATATGACTGAAATGTCAGTATTCAGTTTCAGTATGACTAAAATGTAGGCTGCAAGGCAAGTGTGGTAAGAGATGAGGCTGCAGAGATAGGCAGTGCCAGACTGTGGAGGGCCGAGCACAGGAGTTGCTATTTTATTTTGAAAACTGTAGGAATCCCATGGGCTGTTTTAAGAATGGGAGGAAATGAGAAATAGCTTAATTGGCTCTGCATTTTAGAAAGATCATCCTGGTAATATTGTGGTGAAAAAACTGGGGGCAGGAAGAAGAGCTAAGATGTTAATGTAAATGGCAAGGTTAGGAAGCATTCGGAATTGTGCAGGTGAAGAGCACCGGACAGAACTGAGAGACCTTTGGTGGGTAGCTGTACCAGGACTTGGTGGCTTGTGAAAAGTAGGAGAGAGGGAAGAATCAAGCATAATTTCTGTGTTCTGGATTAGGCAAGGCGTTGGTTCCATTGATTGAAAATGGAGGAGGTTCAGTGGTGATTTCATTGATTGAAAAGTATTGAGTGACCCTGTGAAGTCTAATATGGCCCTGGAATCAGTAGATAGAGAAATACAAAAAGTATTTGTTGGAGCAGGTGTTCCAGAGCTACTGAGGTTAGAACAATAGATCTGTGCTTTATCAACATAGTTTTAATTGAAATTGTATGAGTGGATGGTGCCACCTGAGGAGATAAAATACAATGAGAGAAAAAGAACAAAGGTGGAACTCTGAGAAACAGTGTCAATTAAGGGATAGTTGAAAGAAATTAAGTCTGTGAAGGAGGTTAAGACGTGGCCAAATGTATGGATGAAATAATAGGAAAGAATTGCATTGTGGATGTTTTATAGGAGACCATTTCAAGAAAAGTTTGGTCCAGAGTCCTACATATTTCAGAGAAATAAAGCAAAATCAAACCCAACATGTTCATTTTATTAGAAACAATGGAGTAACTGCTCAGCCTTCTGAGAAAAATTTCCCTTGAGAGATAGGCATAGAAATAATATAGGAGTGGGGTGAGAGTAGAATGGGAAAGAGAAAGTGTGGGCCCTATAAAGAAGTTAGTTACAGAGGAAATCAGTGAGATTAGACGATATCTAGAAGACTCTGAAATTAGAGCACTTCTTAAAATAATGGGGGGAGATTTGTGTTTATTTAAATATGAAGGGAAACAAAGCAGTAGAGGAAGCAGTTGAAGGTACCAAAAGAAAGATGTTGTGAGGTCTCTAAGGAAGAAGGGAATGAGATTTAGGTCACAGTTTGAAAGATTATATTTAGACTTGATATAAGATAAACTTTCTTGTGAGACTGGAGAGAGATGATAAGAGCAAGTGGAGACACAACTATATTGATGGACAGGGATGGGGTAAAATCAGGGAATTGAGTGATGACCTAGCCCTTGTGAAATAAGAGAAATTTCCTTTATGAATTAAAAAAATGAGGAAATGTCAATATTTCTGTGGATTTTTAAACTCTAGTTTATTTTCACATAATTTCAGCTGATATCCATGAAACTGAAATGGTATGCTTAAAATATAAAATTATTTGTACTTGCAAAAGTTGTGTGGCATGAGATTCTGACACACTTTTCAATCATTTTTTATTGCTGTGGATGTCAACGTTTGGTAATTTACTATGGCACATGCTTACATATTATACAAACATGACAAGAGAACTGTAATAAGTAGTTTATAAGAGGTGAAGATTATAGAGGTATCAAAAGTCTATTTATTTAATGAAGTGAATATTTGATTAGCAAAACTTAGACTAGAAGTTGAAGAGTAACTAGAAAGTCTAAGGTCTCTCATAATGTTAGCCTCAAAAACATATTTTTGATATTGTCTCCAGAATAGGTCACATATGCAGTGAATGAATTTTCTAGAGTATAAGAATAATTAATTTGTTAATTGGAAACCTTTAACATGTATCAGTCTTGTAGCTGTATTTTGGCATATTTTTTATTCTGCAGATGGGAGCCTCAAAAAACAGAGATGGTCTTGACCTGGATTGTTCACTGAAATGCCCCACGCTTAGGCAATGAAATTGACTCTTGGAAGCATAATCTGGAAAGCTTCTATTCCAGAATCACATTTGGCTTTTTTTTTTTTCGATTTAGGAGTATAGTAGAATCAGAAGAAAAGAGAATGTTTGTTAGCAGAGTTTGCTCATTTACTTAATCACATGCCAGTTGAGTAGAAGCTAAGACTAATCCATTGTGAAACTAGTTAACATAAGTAAATCTACATAATAGATCTATGATGCTGAACCAATGATTAGACAAACCCTGTATTGCATATTTCTGGGTTTGCTTATTGTTTATATCAGCTGAATAGGAATAATTATTATTCTTTTTGAAATTTTATTTTTAATTGACAAATAATAATTGTATATATTTATGGGATGCAATATGGTTTTTTGATATATGTTTACAATGTAGAATTACTAAATCAGACTAATTAACAAATCTGTCACCTCAGACACTTATCATTTTTTGTAAAGAATAATTTTTATAACCAGTAAAATTTTATTCATATGTAACTCTACTTTCCAGATGTCTTACTTAAAGAAAGCCCTACTGCAAACTAGAAACAAAAAAAATATTCATTTTGAACAACTTAAAATAGAAATACACAACTCCCTTTTAGCTAGTGTCACCAGACAATTTCAACTAAATATTCTGGGATACTTGATTATTAAATGAAAAATAAATAATGTAAGTTTGACAGTCTATTGTACTTTACATTGGGTGTAAGGTTCTGTGGTTTTTAATGGAAAATTTTTTCAAAAAATCTCTCACTTTTTGCTCAATGATAAATGAAAAGCATAGTAAGAATATACAGTATTCACTTTCCACTAGCTGGAAACTTAATTTGTTTTCATTTTAGTCCAATACAATACCCACAAATCTATACATTTTTTCACACCAGCACTGAATCATTTTATATAATAATGGAAGAGCAAGTTCTTTTTTTAAGAGGAATATTTTTATTCATCAAGCGATGCTATTCTTTCCAGAAATATGAACATTGTGTTCAAAGCAACAACTTGAAAGGAAATCTAAAGGAAATTTGGAGGGAGCTATTTTCAAAGTGGCAAACAGGAGGATTTGCATATTTCATCAAAATAAGGAGGTTACTCAAAATTAGCCAAACTCAAAACACTCAGATAAGACGATACTGAATTTTCAAAAAACTCAACTTCTCCAGATATCTGGGGAAGTATTGCTAGTGTACTTAAATATTGCTCCAGGGGCCAATTTATTTAGTGAATTAAGAGCAACATAGTCCTGTTGCAACCAAGAATTGTTTGAAAATGACCTTTTATTTATTTTTACTCTGAAAGATTGAAAAACTCAATGAAAGGAAATAATGTATATTCCAGATGATCAGAATTTTTGATAAGGTTGCTAAGTATTCCTTACTGTAAATTAGTTTCAAAAGACAAAAACAGAATGAAACAAAATGAACACCAATGTCTTAGATGGGAGATTTAAAACAAATTTGTCCCTACTGAGTAGTTAATACACAATGCTAATAATCAGAATAATTTGCAATTGTCAAATGCAATCCATCAAACTTGATTAGATGTTGATTAAAAAATATAAAAGACATTTTTTGACATTTGGAGAAATTTGAATATGAACTGGATTTTGGATGACATTATGTAGAAGCATTGTTCATTTTTTTGAGATGTGATAATGGTAAAACAATTTTAGAACAAAATGTCTTTATTTCTAAGGGAATATTTTGAAGTATTTAGGGTAACAAGATAAAAAACAACAACAGCAAAATGCAAAAAACAAACAAAAAAACTCCACAAAACAACTGAACATTTGCCTATTTCATTGTATCTAAGATACCAGTGATTATCAGATACATCTATATTTTTTATACAACTAAGAAAGAAAAATGCTGTCAATAAAAATGATACATGCTTTTGTATCAATTCATGTTTTATTTTATATTTATTAGCAGAGAGTTAAAAGTTATTTTTGACACTTTATAAGATTATATACCTCTTTTATGCATACCTAAATAATGAACACGAAATAAATGGTTCAATTTTTTGGAAGCTCCTCCCCATTCAGAATCTGACTCTTCTGGATCATGTTTGGACTCATAGCTACCCATGTTTATGCTGTTTCTCACAATACCATCCTCTGTACCTTTGGGAGAATTGATGTTGCAGCATTTTTTAAAAGAGGGCTCACCCTTTACTGTGGGACTTTCTTTCAAGCTGCGGATACCCATTTTGCAAGATTTGAGGATGATGCTTTTGATATTTGCACTTGGGCAGAAAATGACATTACCACTGCCGCCAGTCCACAGCAATTATAAGACACCATCAGTTTAAGATACATCCCAATTAACTTTAATTTTTGGTATTTTTCATTGATATATCATAGTTCTTTTGCAGGGTACATGTAATATTTTTGATGTGTATATACAATGTGTAATGATCAAATCAAGGTTATTCAAATAGTATCACCTCAAGTGTTTATCTTTTCTCTGTGCTGGTAACATTACAATTCTCTTCTAGCTATTTTGAAATATTCAATAAATTATTTTTAATTGCAATTTCTGTATTGTACTACCAAATACTAGAACTTATTTGTTCTACAATAACTAAATTTTTATACCCATTAACCAACTTGTCTTCATCCATCCCTTCCTTTCCAGCCTCTGGTAACCACCATCTACTGTCTACCTCCATGAAATTCACTTTTATATCTCCCACATGTGAATGAGAATATGCAATATTTGTCTTTCTGTGCCTGACTTATTTCACTTAACGTCATTATCTCTAGTTTGATCCACGTTGTTGCAAATGACAGGATTTCATTCTTTTTATGGCTGACTAATATTCCATTATGTATATATACATCACATTTTCTTTAAGTATTCACCTGGTGATGGATATTTAGGTTTAATAGGGCTGCAATAAACATGAGGATACAGGTATCTCTTCGATGCACTATTCCTTTATTTTGGATATATTCCCAGCAGTGGGATTGCTGGATCATATGGTAGTTTTGTCTTTGGTTTTTTGAGGAAACTTCCTGTCCATAATGGCTGTAATACTTTACATTCCTACCAACAGTGTATGAGCATTCACCTTTTTCTACATCTTTGCCAGCATTTGTTATTTTCTGTCTCTTTGATAATAGCCATTCTAACTGAGATGAGATGATATTGTGGTTTTTTGATTTACAGTTCCCTGATGATTAGTGATGTTTATCATTTTTTCATATACTTCTTGGCCATTTGTATGTTTTCTTTTAAGAAATGTCTATTCAGGTCTTTCACTCATTTTTAAATAAGATTGTTTTCTGTTATTGAGTTGTTTGAGTTACTTATATATTTTTGTTATTAATCCCTTCTCAGAGAATGGTTTGCAAAAATTTTCTCCTATTCTATAGGTTGTCTCTTTTCCTTGTTCATTGTTTCCTTTGCCGTGCAGAAGCTTTTTAGCTTGAAGTGATTCCATTTTCCTATTTTTGCTTTTGTTGCCTGTGCTTTTGAGGTCTTACTCTCAAAAAATCTTTGCCCAGACCAGTGTTCTGTAGTGTTTCTCCTGTATTTTCTTCTAGTTGTTTCATAGGCTCAGTTCTTAAATTTAAGTTTTTAATGTATTTTTAATTTATTTTTGTATATGGTGGAAGATGGGTATCTAGTTTCTTTCTTTTGTATATGGATATCTAGTTTTCACAGAACCATTTATTAAATGTCTTTTCCCCAATGTATGTTCTGGGCACTTTTGTCAAATTTGAGTTAGCTGTATGTGTATGGATTTATTTCTGGATTCTCTATGCTGTTCCGTTGGTCTATGCATCTGTTTTTATGCTAGTACCATGCTGTTTTGGCTGGCATGCCTGTCCTATTGTCTGTCTTCAACACATCTCTGTACAGATGTGATATTAATAAGTCCTCAACTGCAGCAAGAGAGGCTGGCTCCTTGGGAATCTAATGCAGAATAGAGGCCGGAGAGGTAAGTCTCAGCTCATAGGTCTTTGCATCACCCAGCAACTTCCTACACAGATAGGATAGTTCCTTAACTACAACAAAAGGAGTTGGAGCTAAGACTGGGGCCCCTATAGATTCTCCTGTGGAATGGAGGCTGCCATGCCTGTCACATTGGCTCAGACAGGTACACATTTCTCAGCATGTTTCAGCTCAAACAGGAGAGTTCTTTGATTGCAGCGGGAGGGGCTGGAGCTGAGACTGGGCCCCTCAGGATCTGCTGTGGGATGAAAGCTGGAGGGCCTGACTGAAAGGCTTAGACTCCTGGGATGGGACATATGGGCAAGTCTCACTCTGAGTCTTTGGGAAAGCAGCTCTGAGCTGAGACCTCAGCTAAGGAAGGTTGGAGAAGTGCCACAGGACAACTTTCAGGTTCACTGCCAAGACCAATATCAGCGGGCAGATGAACATTTTTGCCAAGACACTAGTGTGTGATATTCCTTCTGGACCTCTTAGAAGATGATTTTGGTTGCAGGTAAGAAGCCAAAAAGGGCCATACCCAAGCCCCTTGTGGGATTGGACTGTGAACTTGGAAACAAGCTCGGCGAGGTGGATCGGCCACCTGGGTGTCAGTTTCACACTCAGAGTGATCCTCCTAGGTCTTGGGCTCAAACAATCCTTCTGCCTCAGCCTCCTGAGTAGCTGGGAGTACAGACTCATGACATAATGCCTGGCTAATGATTTAGATATTCTCAATCAGAAACATCCTTATAAAATTTTGATTCACAAGAGAGCAATGTGAGGAAGGAACCACCTCATTGGAAGCTATTTTCAGGCAAGCCTGAAAGTGTCTGGCTTTGGGAATAGCAATGTCAGGCATCCAGCAACCAACACAGCTACAGTGAGTGTCCACGTGGGCGCAAACAGTGTGGTGTCCAGAAGTAGTCCCTGGACCTCGTTTTTGGTTGCACATCTTCCAACCCTGACTCTATGTCCACCTCTGATATATTTTGAGCAAAGCAGATTCTTTTGTTCACTAAAATAAAAGGAATTTGGTGGTTTGCACCTCTAAACCCTGAGAAATACACCATATCCCCCTACCTGCTATGCTATCCTTTTCTTTCCTCCATTGTAGGGCTGTGCCTTATTCTTCTTTATCACTTTCCTTGTCTTTATCCACCATAGTATCTTCCACCATTTCTCAGGGCTTACAAATGCATCAACTCTGTAAATGTTTTTTCAGTTAAATTAAATCATCTTAAAGCAGCCCCAAGCAGCACTGAAAGAATTATTTACTTTCCTCTTATGAACAAAAAAGATTTTCCCTTACACTCTTCATAAATAATATTTTTTGAAAATTATGTCTTTTAAATTGGTGAGAAAAATCAATACCTCTGTATAATATGCACACAGATTTTCTGGACAGGACTTGGTAAAGGAAAAGTAGAACAGAAAGATTTATTGTTTTGCAAATGTAAAAGAGGAAATTCATATGATTTCTGAAACTCAAGTGAAAATAAAAAGTTGCAATTTAGTTTAAATGCTTTATTTTAACAGTCACATTTTGTTTGTCCTTGTCTAAGTCAATGTGGCATGATGGAAACACAAAGAACAAATTGAGATGCTTTTGTACAGTTTCTGTTTCATTGCTTAGCTCTATGATTTTGCATAAATTATGGCTTTTGAAACTTTACTTTGTTCATTTTCACAATGAGATGATAACACACTGTCCATCTTAAAAGCTTGTTATGAGGGCAGGAGAGTGAAGGTACCATTGTGGTGGTGCTTTACAACTTGTAAAAAGGATTATAAAGATTATTTTTCCACATGTTCATTTTTTTCTTTCTAGAACACTAGCCTTCTATTGAAATGCTCCAGAAAATTTTACATATCAAATTAAATATCTACTACCTTACTATAAACTTTCCATTTCATGGAAATTATTTTGGATAGAATAAATAATATACTGTATACTTGGTAAAGCATAATAGCTAAGAAAATGTATCAGCATCTCATAATTAATAATAAAATTTGTTTGTTAGAATTCTTTGAAATGCAAGAGATAGATACTCAAAAGCAGCCTATGCAACCACCAAAAAGAGAATATTATTATTTTTTCATAGAACTGGGATTCAACAAATGAAATTAAAGACATAGTTGGAGTTAGGTGCTTCGGGTCTTTGGGAGTCTGTTGGACTGATTTCTCTATGTTGATTTTCATTTCGACTCTTTTGATGTGGGAAAAAAATTGACTACTGGAAGACCTAGACTTACTATATTCATTCAGTTTAGTAAACCCAAGAGAAAGGTGAGGCTTTTTTGATAGCACCAGCAAAGTTCCACATGTTCTCTTTGGCCCATCCTGAATTATGTGCCTGTCCTTGGTCCAATCACTATAGTTCAGTGGATGAAATATTCTGTTTGGCCACATCGGGATCACATGTCCATTACTGTAGCTGGTAGAGTCAGCAAGCGATCTTTGA
Organism: Avahi laniger; assembly: GCA_963575035.1. NCBI lineage: Eukaryota > Metazoa > Chordata > Mammalia > Primates > Indriidae > Avahi > Avahi laniger. The sequence continues at coordinate 55,608 of CAUYSK010074702.1, read as the reverse complement.
AACTCAAGGACTGAGAAGCGGGGTGGGGGGAGATTCACAAGGAGAAGCTAGACAGGGTGAAATGATGCCCACTTTGTACATTTTGAGAAGTAGCTAGAGTAAATGTATTAAGGAATATCTGTAGAAAGTGCTTAAACTTGCCTGAATGAAGACTTGTTCTCTATAGCTTTTATCTCTGATTTAGTAATTAATAACATAGACACCATCCCCATTATCTCCAGAGCAACAGGCTATTTTGCAGAGTTGTTAAGGATATAAATGAGGTTATGGTACTCATGCTATCATCAGGATAGGTAGATGCATAGAGAGCATTTGTCTTAGAAGAAGTACTCTTAGAAAAAAGGAAAACATTACATGGTTGCAAGAAGAAAATGTTATAAAATATGAACATTTGTGGCCTGCTTTTATGAATCTTTTACGAAGAGCTCCTGGTACATAGAGTTGTTGTGCTTTCATTAGGGATGATGTGGAGGCTACTTCCAAGAAGGTCACACATTCCAGGTGACCCAAAGGCACCGCAGGGAAGAAAGTCTCAGAGAATATTAGTTTTAGGCAGGATGCTTCCTATCCATAATACCTGGTAAGAGTCAAATGCAGGATTTCCTTTTATTTATTTATTTATTCTGGATATTATGGGGGTACAAACATTTTGGTTACAAATGCAGGATTTTCTAATGTGAAAAGCAGGCATGCAGACGTAGACAGAGACCTGAGTTTCAATTGAAACATATGGGTCCTTATCGTGGTTCTACCAAGAACCTGCCATGTATCCTAGGGCAAATCCTTTTTTTTTAGTTTGAAATAATCCTTTGTTTCTTCATCTAAATTCAAGGTTTTGAACATGATAATACCAAAAGCCACTTCTGGCCCAATAACTTTGTACTATTAATATTAGAAATCCTGTTGTGATTCTTTTTGAAATATGAACTGTTTAATACAGGTAATATATTTATATGGCTCAAAATGTATCACTGTCAAAGAAGCACTGTGAAATCCTCCCTTCCATCCCTGCCTACATCTATCATGCTTTGTACTGCTTTACACTTTTATTGATTTCTTTTATATCTTTTCAGAATTTTATTATGAAAATTGAAGCAAATATAATTTATATTTTTCCTATTCCCCCCATTTCTCTCACAGAAGTTAGCATGTGCCTTTTTTCCCCACTGTAAATATCATGGAGTTTTTTCATATCACTATCTAAAGCATTCTCTCTCTCTCTTTTTTTTTTTTTTTTGAAGCAGAGTCTTGCTCTGTCACCAGGGCTGGAATACAGTGATGTCATCAGAGCTCACAGCAACCTCAAACTCCAGGGCTCAAGGATCCTTCTGCCTCAGCCTCCCGTGTAGCTGGGACTACAGGCATGCACCACGCACAGCTAAGTTTTTCTATTTTTAGTAGAGACAGGATCTTGCTCATGCTCAGGCTAGTCTCAAACTCCTGACCTCAGCAGTCCTCCTATCTTGGCCTCCCAGAGTGCTAGGATACAGGTGTGAGTCACCACACCCAGAACCTTCATTGTCTATTTAGCCTTTTCTATTTCATTATTTCCAATATAGCAGATCCTTCAATAACATTTCAATGTCATTTCATTATAACTTGATGAGGAAAAAAACAAAGATTCCTAACAGGGGCCACTATCTACATGGAGTTTGCATGTTCTCCCCATGTCTGCATGGGTTTTCTCTGGGTCCTCAGGTTTCCTCCCACATCTGTTGATGTGCATGTTAGGTTAATTGGCGTGTCTGAATTGTCACAATCTGAGTGAGTGTGGGTCTGTGTGAGTGTGCCCTGTGAAGGGATGCTGTCTTGCCAGTGGTTGGTTTCCATCTTGCACCCTGACCTTCCAGGATTAGACTCAGGCCACTCACAACTCTGAAATGGAGTAAGTGGGTAAATAATCATTTGACTTGTCTTTAGTAATCTCTCTTAAGGGTATGTATAGCTCACATTTATTTTAATATTTAATATTAGAGGTATTTTGATCTTTATTTGGAAATTTGGTGAAGTTTTTGTGACCATAAATATGCTATAGGAACTTAATTCTTATTTATATCAATTCACCTATGTTAAAATTGGTTTTGTTATATGTCATTTTGTTTAAAGTCACAGTCTCCAAGAACTTATTGAGGACATTTAGTGAGGACTGACTATATTTTGCTTTAGAAATAATGCTATGCATGCAGATATGCTTGTAGGACAAATACCAGTGGTGGAGAAGCCAGGTTAAAGAGTGAATGCTTATGTAATTTATATTTTTAAGGACTGCCTTCTCTAGGAATCACACAAATGTATGCTCCACTTGAAACATGTACTCTAAAAAATACAAGCAAACTGAATACTGTAACACAAAAAGAATTATACTCCATGATCAAGTGGGATTTATTTTAGGATTGCAAGATTGGTCTAACATCTGAAATCAGTTGACATAATTCATCACATCAATATACTAAAAACAAAAATTACATGATTATCTCAATAAACACAGAAAAAGCATATGACAAAAACAAACATCCCTTCATGATAAAAACATTTAACAAACTAGGAACACGAGGAAACTTCCTCAATCTGACAAAAGTCATCTATGAAAACTCACAGTTATTATCATATTTAATGGCAAAAGATTGGATACTTTTCCCCTGAAATCAGTACAACTACAAGTCTGTCTGCTCTTAACACTTCCATACAACATTGTATTGGAGGTTTTAGCCATGGAAATTAGACAAGAAAAAATAAAAAGAAGAGCAATCAGACTGGAATGGAAGTGAAACTATCTGTATTAGCACACGACATAGTCTTGTATATGCAAAATCCTGGAGGGAGCCAAGGTAGTGGACTAGAAGCAGCCTGTACATACCACTCTCAAGGAGAGGATTGAAAATTGCAAGTAGATGCTCACCTATGGATGGGCCTTCTTGGAGAGAGCACTGTAAATCATCAGAGAAGTAACAGGAGACACTCAGAGTTTAGGAGAAGGTGACAGTGTGATCCACTTGGCAAGATTGAAAGGTACCTGCAAGAGGCATCCGCATGTGGAGAAGGATGGAAAGAGACAGCCCTTGGATTCCATGCGCCCCTCACATACACTAAAACCAGAGCTGTGAGGGGGCCCCTCAACCACCACAGACCTCCAGATTTATCAGGGAGCTGCTTGGAGAATGTACAGTGACATTGGACTGGAGAGAGCACAGCAGGGACCTGGTTGCTTTCGTTCCCAGGGTGGCATCCCAGGATGCCATTCTGAGCTCTTGGGTCCAGAGTGCCTGGTCTACACAGGGCTTGACTTTGCTGTAACCACCTCCGTGTCACCCCTGCTGGGACAGGGAGGGAGCAGGGAGAGCAGATGCTCTCACGCACCTTGTGACTGGGAGCTCAGTTTTCCTCCCACCTATAGGGGATTCAAACAGAGCAGATGCTGCTGTTGCTACCTGAGAAGTTCTGTGGCAACTACCTCAGTGAGTCCTGGGCAGAGAGAGAAACTCAGCTACCTGGCAGCCTGGCCCCATGGTCCCACTACAGATGCTCCCATGCTGCCACTTGGCCTCGTGGCTCCCATCCACCACCTGGCAGGATCCTCCCCCATGGTCCAACACTCTGTCACAGACCTGCTAGCCATGAGCAGTCATTATACCTGGCCCCAGCTGGAGCAAACACTTGCAGTTCTGACACCCATAACCTCCACCTACATAGCTTCACCCAGGTGCCATTGCCACCACTGTGGAGAGTCAAAGACAGAGCAGTCTCCCGCAATGCCAGCCTCTGTGGAGAGAGGCTCTCCCAGCCCTCTGCCTGAGCTTCCAATACTGGCCTAAGTAATAGCCCATCACTACACAGGAAGGTCCTCCCGCACTGACTTGGACTGTGAAGCAATCCCAGGGGAATGGGTTAACACAGAATAGCTGTGTTACAGGCCCTAGGTTCATCCACCCCTGCCCTGCCAGGCAATTTTATGGAGTGGAATACAAAAGTGCCATCCAGGGACCTCTCCTTTTTCTCATTAGATAAGAGAGTCCCCAGAAAAGGAGAAAAGGTGCATGACAAACTTATCTGCCCTGAGCTGAGAGAAGAGGTTTTAGATGAGAAAAAATAAACAAATAAAAAGCAGCAAAAGAACTCTGGCAACATAAAAACACAAGCTAGTCGAACATCTCCAAAGGATCACAATGGATTTACAGTAATGGACCCCAACCAAAAGAGAATTGTTGAAACGTCAGAAATGGAATTGTAGAAGGAAAATATGATGAATCAGATTAAAAAGGTTGAAAATCAACACATAAGACAAAAAATATTTCAGAACATGAATAAAAAAATGAAATATTTGCTACAGAGATGAACAACATAAACAATATAATATAATAGAACTTAAAGAAATGAAAGAGTCATTTAGGGAATCTCAAAATATAGCACAAAACTTCAACAATAGACTAGACAAGTAGAAGAAAGAATCTCAGAGCTTGAAGACAAGGGTTTCAAACTAATCCAGTGAGTCAAAAATGCAGAAAAAAGAATAAAGAATACTAAACAATCACTCAGAGAAATATGAGACAGTATAAAGTGAGCCAATATATAAATTAGAAGGAGAGGATGAAAAAGCAAAAAAAAAAAAGAAAACAAAAAAAACATGGAACATTCGAGGGTGTTATTGAGGAAATTTTCCCTGGTATTGCCAGAGATTCAGATAGCCCTCAAATGCCAGGAAGATTCATAGCAAAGAGAGCATCTCCAAGACACATAGTCATCAACTGGCCAAAGTCAAAATGAAGGAGAAATTCTACAAGGTATAAGACAAAAGCAACAACTAACTACAAAGGAAAACCATCAGACAAATAGCAGACTTCTCATTGGAGACCTTACAAGCCAGAAGTGATTGGGGCCCTTTTTTAGTCTTCTTAAACAGAACAACTGCCAGTCAAGAATTTTTTATCTTGAAAAACTAAGTTTCATAAGTTATGGAGAAATAAATACTTTTCCAGACAAGCAAACATTAAGGGAATTTGTCACTGCTACACCTATTCTACAGGAAATGTTCAAAATTTCACTCTACATGGAACAGAACAATAGATACCCACCAGTATAAAAACATCTGGAAGTTAAAGCTCACAGTTCTTATAAAAAAATAGCACAAGAGGGAGACCAAAGCAACAAAGTATTTTCCAACATGATGAACAGAACAGTATCCTACATATCAATACTAACACTGAACATGAATAGTTTTAATGCCCCACTTAAAAGACAGACTTGCTGAATGGATGAAAAAATACAACCCAAATATATACCGTCTCCAAGAAATCCATCTAACATACAAGGACACATATAGACTCAAGGTAGAGGGATGGAAAAAATATGCCATGCAAATGAAAACCAAAAGCCGGCAGGTATAGCTATTCTCATATCAGATAAAATAGACTTTAAATCAGCAATGGTAAAGAAAAATATAAAGATGATCATTATATAATGGTAAACAGAACAATTCAACAAGAAGACATAACAATCCTAAATGTATGTGCATCTAATACAGGAGCTCCCAGTTTCATAAAACAAATTCAAATAGATCTAAGCAAAGAAATAAGCAGTAGCATCATAATTTTTAGGTACTTCAAAACCCCACTGACACAACTGGACAGATCATCAAAGCAGAAAATCAATAAAGAAACACTGGACTTAACTAGGACCTTAGAACAAATGGACCTACCAGACGTTTACAGAACATTCTACCCCAAAACTACTAAATACATATTCTTCTTATCAATACACAGGATATTTTCCGATATTGGTCATAGCTTAGGCCACAAAATAAGTCTCAGCAAATAAAAAAATAGTGACATTATACCATGTGTCTTCTCAGAACACAGTGAAATAAAACTAGGAATCAATTCCAAAAGAAACTCAAATCTACATAAAGTTGTGGAAATTAAACAACCTGCTGCTGAACAATCCTTGGGTCAATGACGAAATTAGGATGCAAATCAAAAGATTCCTTGAAATGAATGATCAAGGGGACAAAAGCTTTCAAAATCTATGGCATATGACAAAAGCAGTGCTAAGGGGAAAATTCATATCCTTAAATGCCTATGCCAAAAAACTAGAAAGATCACAAATTATCACCCTAATATCACATCTCAAGAAACTAGAAAAAGAAAACCAAATCAAACCCAAAACTAGCAGAAGAAAAGATATAACAAAGCTCAGAGCAGAACTAAACAAAATGGAAACAAACAAACGAGAAAACCAAAACACAAAATACAAAGGGATCAATGACATAAAAAGTTTGTTCTTTGAAAAAATAAACAAAATCAATAGAACACTAGCCAGATTAACCAGGAATAGAAGAGAAAGGATTCAAATAAGCTCAATCAGAAATGAAAAAGGAAATATTATAACTGATACTGTAAAAATACAAAATATTATCTGTGAATACTATGAAAACCCTTATGAACACAGACTAGAAAACCTAGGGAAAATGGATAAATTCCTGGAAACACATAATCTCCTAAGACTCAATCAGGAAGAAATGGAAATCCTGAACAGACCAATATCAAGCAGTGAGATTGAAGCATTAATAAAAAGTATCCCAATGATTAAAAAGCCCAGACCAGATAGATTCACAGCCAAATTCTACTAGATCAACAAAGAACTAGTACCTATCCTACAGAAATTATTCCATGACATCAAGAAGGACAGAATACTCCTGAATTCATTCTACAAATCCAGTTTCACCCTGATACCAAAGCCAGGTAAGGATATACTCAAAAACAACAAAACAAAACAAAACAAAAACCAACAGCAAAAACACTACAGACCAGTATCTCTGTTGAACATAGATGTAAAAATTCTCAACAAAATACTAAAAAACTGAATTCATCAGTGCATCAAAAAGATATATTCACCACAATCAAGTGGGTTTCATCCCAGGAATGGAAGGATGGTTCAACATATGCAAATCAGTAAATGTGATTTATCACATAAAAACAAGCTGAAACAAAGACCATATGATCATCTCAATAGATGCAGAAAAACATTCCATGAAATCCAGCTCCTTTTATGATAAAAACCTTCAACAAACTAGGCATAGAAGGAACATACCTCAGAATTATGTGGTAGCCATCTATGACAAACCCACAGCTAACATTATACTGAATGGGGAAAAGTTGAAAGCATTCCCCCTAAGAACTGGAAAAAGACAAGGGTGCCCATTGTCACCACTTCTATTCAACATAGTACTGGAAGTCCAAGCCAGAGCACTCAGACTCCTAGAATTGATAAATAAATTCAGCAAACTCTCAGATTATAACACCAATGTACACAAATCAGTAGCATTTCTATATACTAATAATAGTCAAGATGAGTGTCAAATCAAGGACTCAATACCATTCACAATAACTACAAAGAAAATCAAAGACCTAGGAATATACTTAACTAAGGAGGTGAAAGATCTCTACAAGGACAACTCCAAAACACTTATGAAAGAAATCATAGATGACTTAAACTAATGGAAAACCACCCTTGCTCATGGATTGGTAGAATCAACATCATTAAAATATATGTACTTCCCAAAGTGATTTATAGATTCAACACACTCCTCATCAAAATACCAATGTCATATTTCACAGATCTAGGAAAAATAATCCTAAGCTTTATTTGGAACCAAAAAAGAACCTGAGTGGCCAGAGCAATCTTAAGCAAAAATAACAAATCTGGAGGCATCACATCACCTGACTTCAAATCATAGCACAAGGCTATACTAACCAAAACAGCATGGTACTGGTTTAAAAGTAGAGATGTAGACCAATGGAACAGAATAGAAAACACTGAAATAAAGCCATATAGCTATGACCAATTGATCACTGCAGACAACAATGTACACATGGGAAAGGAAGCCATGTTCAATAAATGTTGCTAGGAAAATTGGATAGCCACATGCAAAAGAATGAAATAGGACCCACATCTCTTGCCATGTATAAAAATTAATTAAAGATCGATTGAAGACTTAAATGTTAAGCATGAAACTATAAAAATTTTAGAAAATACTGTAGGAAAAACTCTTCTAAATATTGGCCTAGCTAAATAATTTATGACTAAGACCCCAAATGCAAATACAGCAACAATATAAATAAATACACGGGGCTTAATTAAACTAAAAAGTTTCTGCATAGCAAAGAAAATAATCAACAGAGTAAATAGACAACCTACAGAATGGGAGAAAATATTCCCATACTGTACATCGACAAATGTCTAATATCCAGAGCCTACAATAAACTCAAACATGTAAACAAGAGAAAAACAAACAACCCCATCAAAAAATAGGTGAAAGACATGAACAGAAGTTTTTCAAAATAAGCTAGAAAAATGGCCAACAAACATGAAAATGCTCAACATCACCAATCATCAGGAAAACGCAAATTAAAACCACAATGAGATACCACCTTACTTCTGTTTGAATGGCCATTATTAAAAAGTCAAAAAACAATAGATGCTGGTGTGGATATGGAGAGAAAGGAATGCTTATACATTCTTGGTGGGGCTGCAATTTAGAACAAATTCTATGGACCACAGTATGGAGATTCCTCAAAGAAATAAATATTGATTTATCATTCAATTCAGCAATCCCACTACTGGGTATCTACCCAAAGAAAAAGACTCAAATGTTTATTGTGGCATTGTTCACGACTGCAAATATATGGAATCAACCTAAGTGCACATCAATTCATGTGTGGATAAAGAAAATGTGGCATACATATATCATGGAGTGCTACCCAGCCACAAAAAGGAATGAAATAATCTCTTTTGCAGCAACTTGGGTGGAACTTGGGACCATTATCCTAGGTGAAATATGTCAGGAATGGAAAAACAAACACCACATGTTCTCAATAATATGTGGGAAATAAATGATGAGCACACATGTGCACAGATGAATATAAGGACATTGGAAATCAGAAAGGAGGGAGGGTTGGAAGGGAGTGACAGATGATAACTTACCTGCCGAGCACAGTGAACACTATTTTGGTGATGGGCACACTAAAAGCCCTAACTTAAGCATTATATAATGTATCCATCTAACAAAAACATGTATATCCCCTTAATATTTTGAAATTGAAAACAAATTCCAGGAAATTCACTAAAAAATTATTAGAACTAATAAGTGAGTTCAGCAAGGCTTCAGGGTACAATATTAATAACCAGTTTTATTTTTACACACTCGCAGTGGGCACTCCAAAAATGAAATTAAGGAAACAATTCTATTCATAATGGTGTTAAAAAGAATATAATACTTAAGAATAAATGTAGCAAAAATTTGCAAAACTTATACTCTGAAAGTTATAAAACATTAGAGATAAATTGAAGATTGAAATAAGTGGAAAGCATTTCATGTCTATGGATTGGAAGACTGAAATTGTTAAGATGCCACTATTCCCTAAACTGATCTACAGATTCAACACAATCTCTATTAGAATCCCAACTTACTTTTTTTTTAGATACTGATAAAATAATTCTAAAATTCTGTTAGAATTGCAAAGGACCCAGAAAACCAATACAATCTTGAAAAATAAGAGCAAACTATACTCACTTTTCCTGATTTCAAGTCTTAATAAAAGTAATGGTACACAAGTTGGTATGGTACTGGCACAAGGATAGACATATAGATCAATAAAATAGCATTGAGAATCTAAAAGTAAACCCGTAGATATATGGTCAACTTGGTGCCAACATCATGAAATAGAGAAAGAATAGTCTTTTCAACAAGCAATACTGAGACAAGTTGATTTTTACATGCAAAAAAATGAAGTTGGACCTCTACATCACATAATACACAAAAATTAACTTAAAATAGATCGAAGACCTAAATGTAAAAGTTGCAGCTATTAAACTCCTAAAAGAAGTGATATGAGTAAATCTTTATGACCTTCACCTTGGCAAAGTTTCTTAACTATGATATCAAAAGCACAATAAACAAGAAAAAACATTAATAGATAAATTGAACTTATTCAAATTTAAAACCTTTTGTGCTTCATAGGACACCACAATAAAATACAATGACCCACAAAATGGGAGCAAATATTTGCAAATAATATATCTAATGAAGAAGTTGTATCTAGACTATAGAGAACTCTTACAACTAAACAATAAAGAGATAACATGCCAATTAAAAAAATGAGCAAAAAATATGAATAGATATTTCTCCAAGGAAGATTACAAATATATGCTTATTAGCACATGAAAAGATGCTCCACAGTCTTAGTCAAGGGAAATGTAAATCAAAATCACAATGAGATACCAGTTCACACCCAGGAAGCTGACTAGAATCAAACATGAATACACATGGTTATAGCACTATTGTTTATAACAGCCAAGAGGTGTAGACAACCCAGTGTCCATCAATAGACAAAAAGATAAATAAATTTTGATATATTCATATAATGGAATATTACTTGGGCATAAAAATTTGTTCATATGTGTTGACACCCAAAAGTTTAACTAGAATCAAACTTATGAATACAATTGTTTATAGCACCATTGTTTATAATAGCCACAAGGTGTAAACACCCCAATGTTCATCAGCGGAAAATAAACAAATTGCGATATATCCATATAATGGAATATTACTTGGACATAAAAATGAATTATTGATAATGTGTTCAACATGGATAAACCTTGAAAATTTTGTGCTGAATGAAATAAGCCAGTCACAAAAGACCAAATATTACATGATTACATCACATATTATATGATTCCTTTCATATGAAAATCCAGAATGGCTAAATTTATAGTCAGAAAGTAGATCAGTGGTTGCTTAGTGCAGGGAAGTAGAGCAGTGGATAGGGGAATAGGAAGTAACAGCTAAAGCATACAAGTTTGCTTTTTGAGGTGATGAAATCAACCGTGGTGATGGTTGTACATATCTGTGAATATGTTGGAAATCAATGAATTGTATTTGTTAAGTGGTTGAGTTATGTGATATGTGAATTGTATCTAAATAAATCTATTAAAAATGCAAAGAAAGATAGCATCTTTTCTTATGTTTAAAAATAATTAATATTTCCATTCAATGAACCATTTATTCATATTCATGACAATGTTTTTTTTTACTGCATTTTTGTTTTGCTATGTTTTGGTCTTTTCTCATTAATTCTAGGAGCTGCTTTTATGCCTAGGAGATTAGATCTATTTGGATACAACTTGCAAAATATTTTTCTTGAGTTGTTTTTTTTTTTTTTTTGCCTTTGCTTATTATTTTTCCCCCAGGCAAAATCTGTAATTTTATGTAGGCATATTAATCCATCATCACTTTAATGGATTTTGAATTGGAGTCATAGAAAGGCCTTTCTTACTCTAAGAAAATAATTCTTCTCTGTTTACTGCTGATTCATTTATAGTTACATTTTAATGTTTGTCTTTAAATCTTTAATCTATTTAGTGTTTTCCCTAACAAAGTATGAAGAATGTATCCAGTATTCTGTTTTTTAGATAGCCAGCCAATGGTACCAGAATCCTTCATTACAATTTCATCTTTTCTCCACATATTTGAAACATTCTTACTATCAGATAGTAAGAACTTTTCCTAATATATTTGGCTTTATTTCTTGACTTTCTATCCTGTACCATTGGTCTGTCTGTCTCTTCATGCACCAATATCAAGCCGTTTTAAATATAGAAGATATAGACAGATTGTCCCTGACTTACTATGGTTCAACTTTCAATTTTTTGACTTTATGATGGCTTTATTGGGAGTACAAAAAGACATTTTATACTTAAAGATATTTTCAAATTATGATGGACTTATTGTGACACAGCCACATTGTAAGTTGAGGAACATTTGTGTTTCAAAATCTATTAGCAGAGACATCCTTTATTGCTTTTCTTTTTAAGAGCTTTTTCTGGCTATTCTTGCTTATTTAGTTTTATTTATGCACTTTAAAATTAGCTTTCTAGTTCCAATACATAAATAAAAACACACAAATAACAAAAATAAGATACTATCATCACAAAAAAGCAAGTGACAAAGATCTGTTGGCTATTTTTTAATAATATCATGTTACATTATAATCAACTTAGTGGGAATTGACATCCTGATGTTGATTTCTATTCAAGAAAAAGGAATGTCTTTTAATTGTTCAATTCTTCTGTTGAGACCTTCAGTAGTAGTGTTCTAAAGTTTTCTTTGAATAAGACATAAAAATTTTTTGTTTTTCCAGAAAAAAATTATCTTTTTATTTGCTGTTATTATAAATGTGTTTTTCCTCTATTTTATCCTCTAGCTTATTTTCTGTATATATGGATTCTTTTCATTCCTGATTTATAATTTGATACCCTGCTATATTACTGAATTCTCTGACTGTACTAAGTTTTTCGTTACTTGCTTAGATTTTCAAGAGATGTGAGTATACTATTTGCAAATATTGTCTACGTCCTCATTTCCAATTTTTAGATTTATAATTTCTTTTTCTTCTTGGAGTTGCTTAGTATAAGGTTAAGTAAAAATGGCTCTAGTGTTTGCTTTGCCCTAAGTTTGGTGCAAATTACTGCAGTGTGTCACTTTAAGACATTATACTTTTGTGCTGAAATATATATTCCTTATAATTATGGTTATACACATATTTATATTAGTATCCATTGGTTTGTTTTTTATTTAGTGTTTTTTATGAACAGATTTTTAATTTGTTCAAATGTTTAACTGGATGTCATCAAATAATACTTCTCCTTGTATCTATTAACATGATATTATAACTTGAGAGTTAAGAACCCTTGCATTTTTGGAATAAACCCTAGTTGATAACAGTGTGTCATATCTTTAATACACTGGTAATTTAAAGAAAAATTATTTAGTTTTTTCTTATCGTCCAGAATTATTACATTGAAATTAGAAAATATGGTCTGTATTGTTTTCAGTTTGGGAAATTCGTTGAGATTTTCTCTTTGTCTCATCAGTTTTCTTGAGTATAACTTGAAAAATTAAGGGCAATAATTATTTTCAAGGTACAGAATTTAAGATATATCAATAAGATGCCTTTTTGATTGTGTTGTTTAGATTTTCAATATCGATCTCTCTTGGATTGAAAGAAATAATCAAAGTCTACTTTTAGTGAGTTTTGATCCCATTCTTGGTAGTTCTGACTTCTTAATAGTTCTCTAAGTCTCTGTGACTTACATTTTCTCCTCTCACCCACTTTTAGTCATATTATTAACTTTCTTAATATTTACCTTAGTATTGTAAAAGATGCCTATTCTTCTATTGCTTTATTTTAGATGTTGTCTTTTGAGTCCCAGTTACTACTGGCAAGAGCACCTTCTGTACTTTAACTTTTATTTTCTTTCCCACTTTCTTTCTCTCGTTTATATTAATTGTAGTTTTTCTAGATCATCAGCTATTATATTTATATTCTATCCTGCCGATTACTCCTAGCATTTTTAAAAATGTCTTTGTTCTGTGATCAGATATCTTCCTTTATTGCTGCCACTCATTTTTCATTGCCCTAGTCATCTCTTGCTTGGGTAAAGTTTGTCCTCCCGTTGCTTTGTTTTGGTTTCCCTCACAAAGGCCCTTTGGATCAACTATTAGTCTGTCTCCTTTATACTTGGAACTCAGCTTGGCTTGATGGAAATTCCTTGGGTCATATTTTATTTCCTTAAATAAGAAATATTTTTTTTCATCATCTTCTGCCATTGAATGTTGCTATGTAGTAATGAGGCCAACATGTCTTTTTCACTTATTAGATTTGAACTTTTCCCTGACTGCCCAAATAATTTTTTGTTTAAGTCAAATAACTTTATTAGAAATAGCTCAATGTTAACTGGTCTAAATCACTTTTCCCTGGTACATGATTTTATCTTTCAAAATGCATATTTAAGCCTTTTTATGCCAGAAAAATTTCTTTCAGTTATATTTCTAAATGTTGGCTCTGTCATTGTATTTGTTTTTTCTTTAGAGATTACGTTATGTTTATATTTGATGTGCTTTGCCAATCTTCTGTATCTGTCATTTTCATTCTTATTTTGTTTCTTTATTCCATTTCATCCCATTTTGTATCACACTAATTATTTTTATTCCATTTCTTTGTTTAATTTGCTTATTTATATCACCGATTTTTCTTACACAATGTCCATTTTCCTTTGTGCTTCTTCCAACTTGTCAGCTTACATTTTGCTTCCTTCATTTATCTCAACTCTTTTCCTGAATTCCTGTATTTCAATTTTGTGATCTTCTTTTATAGCCATGATTATTTTATTAAACTTTTAAATAAAATGGTAGATTTTTTGATTATAATATTCATATTTACATGACAATATTCTTTCTGCCGTGTCTGCTTTTTCTGAAAGTTTTAATTCTCTCTTTTCACCTTCCTTTGTTATAGTTTCTTTTTTCTCCTTAAATTCCTTTTTACCATCTTATAGTTTCTTTAATCAAGATGGTGTCAGATCCTCTGTTTATGATGGATGGTTGAGTGAGTTACATTTTTCTGATGGAGCTCTTTGCAAAGGTTTGGGAAGGGGTAAGAGAGGACCAGGTATGCTGTAACCTTCCAGAATTTTTCTCTCAAACAGTCTGTGCTCTGCTGCAAATAATACTACCTGTTTTCTTCACACAGAGTCCCACTGTTTCTTTCTCTGTGAGGGTATACCTCCTTAACTTCTCTCAACCAAACTGGGCCAAAGAGGGCTTCTTCCTGTCCTGGGTGCCTCCTCCAGTCACTTGTTGGTTAATGTGACCAAGACACAGTTCTTGTCCAAGGGAAACAGCTGGTCCTCTCACCATCAGAATCTATATTTTTGTGGGTCTTTGTGAATTTATAGAGGATTAACTCACTCATCTTTTGACTTTTTTCTACTTTATCTCTCCATTTTATCCGATCCATAGGTTTTGTCCAATCTTAGGCTATTTCATCTTATCCCTGCTTGAAATTTTTACCTCTCCAAATTTTCTTTCTCATGGGCCCCTGACTTCTAGAGAATGCATTTTTTTTTCTGTTTTTTTCTGCTATTTTCAGCCTCCTGAAGACTTGTTCTCTTTACAGTGCACCCCTGCTCCCTATGCCACTGTGTCCCAGACGAGTAAGGTCAGTTTCAGCTGCTTCAGATTGTGAATTTAAATTTACGGATTTTTTGCTGTCTCCTAGTTAAGGTGAAAATGGAACTTACTTGTTGATAGTGTCCTTCCTTTTTCTTTCCTTTCCTTCTTTTTTTCCTTTTTCTTTTCTTTTTTTTTTTTGAGTAAGGTTTCCAGGAAATATTCATATTGCAGGTAGCTGCATGTTCATACTTTGATGACCAATGATTCAGTATAAATAGAAAATTAAATCTTAAAGTTTTACCTGCCCTTTCACTATTCAGTGCATGCAAATGTAGCTTTTACATCCACTCTAGAGAATTTTTACTATTTTTAGTGTGGCTTCACGGGCCTGCAACCAGTGTGGCTGCACAGGGCTTTTTACTCAGAAGGCCCTGCACTTGGGGTTTAATGTTCTGCAGCTGGCTGCTGTCTTGATTATTTTGATAATTTTATATTTGAAATTATGTTTTGTAAGCTAAGTCTGATAGGAGTGCAGTGGGAATGGAGCCTGGGCACATGTGCTGTCCCACTTCCCATCACATCTTCACTTCCCTGGGACAGGCTCCTGGCTCCTTGCCCTTGCCCTGTGACCTGTCGCTCTTTGTTCAGGGAGACAGCCAGGTTGCTTGGGAGTCTGAATGCCACCATTGCTCTCCACCCATAGAGCCCTGGGCAAATAACTTGGTGGGGGCCTCTTACTCTCCTCTAATTCAGATACAAAACTCATTCCAGTGTGAAAGTTTTAATTCCTTTGGGGTCATCATGCATCGTGGGTTGAGTGGCATGCCCCTGGGAAGAAGAGACTGACCAACCCCTCCCTTATCCTGCATTTGCATTTTCCACCAGCCCTGCAGCTTATGTTGCCAATCCTGACTATTACAGTGGGTCCCTAAGTGTCTGTGGGGGATTGGTTACAGGACCCCCCACAGATACCAAAATCCATGGATGTTCATGTCCCTTACGTAAAATGGTGTAGTATTGACATATAACTTATGCACATCCTCTGCATACTTTAAATCATTTCTAGATTACTTATAATACCTAATACAATGTAAATGCTACATAAGTGGTTACTATATTGTTCAGGGATTAATGACAAGAAAAAAAAATCTGTACATGTTCAGCACAGATCGTCTATTTTTTTTATTTTGAATATTTTCAATCCACAGTTGATCAAATCCGCGGATGTGAAATCCGTGAATATGGAAGGCTGACTGTATTTACATTCTGCTGATTAGAATATTGAAGCTTACATATAGCCACATATCTAATAAAAGTCTGGGCCAGGATACTGAAGCTCTTATATTCTGTACTCTGTTTCTGTCTGATGCTACCAGACTGTACAATCACGATAGAGCATTTGAAGGCAAACTCTGGATGTCCATTGAATTTTCCCTCTGCAACTGGTGTGCTTTCATTTTTTCAAATCTTTACTGATCTACTATTGTATACTTGTTAATGTATCAGGTAATATGAAAACTACAGAGAGAAAATACACAGTTTTTGCCCTTAAAGAGACTAAATACCTTTAGCTATAATAATTGTGCTTTCATTGAAGACATCATGAGGAATCATTAACTGAAAAAGAGAGCATATTACAAACAATTCTAAGCAAAACATGAACAGACTTCTTGGATGATTCTCATGAATATTTAGGTAAAAAGGACTCTGCAGGGAACTGAATTTCTTTAAAGACTTGGAACTCAGAACTAACAGGATTCAGTTATTAATGTAATGAGACTTTAGTTTTACTAGTAGCCTGGTAAAAACTGAGATAACTGTAGTGTTTAAATATATCTGTACCCACTCATGTAACATTAATATTAATAATTACATGTAGGTCCTTTGGAAAATACTGGGACAATCACATCTTGCCCTCAAGGCGCTTTGATCTAAAAGGCAGAAAAGAGAGGTAGATAAATAATAAAAGCAAAAATGATTAAGTACCTTGAAAGAGATATAAATAAAAGGCTATGGAATTCCAGAGGATGGAAATATTCAAGCCTTCGAGAACATCATGGAAGTCTTCATCAAATAGTTGGCGTTTCAAATAGACTTTGAAGGATGGAGGTTTCACCATGTATCCACCAGGGGAAAGCATGCCCAACTACAGGAACAGCATGAGCAGAAATAGGAAAGTAAAGGGCAATACAATGACCAGTGAGAAACTCAGTTTGATTAGGGTAGTGATAGAGATTATAGGAAAGGGTTTCGTATAGCTAAAAAGATGTCAGGGAGTTGTCTTCACAAAAGGAATATTTATCATGGAAATTCTTTCAGACGGTGTAACTTTTATAACATAAAGAATGGCAGAAGGGCAGAACAATGAGGAGCCCCTGCATAAGAAAGCATGGAGCTGCTTCAGAATTGCTGTGAGGTTTCTTTCCTCTGGAGATGAAATGTCACCACATTTCTCAGATGACAGTAGTGTGACAGTACTCCAAAGGAAAAAGAAGAGACATTGACTTTGATGACTACAATTGTATCTTGCCACTTTCCCTTCATATAATTAGCCATATTGCAAGCTTTTGATATAGACTTAGAGGTTGATTGATCCAAACACTCAACTATTCATGTTCCTGTCCAGAAAGACCATTTTATATCTGTTCCTGAGAGACGAGATGTCCATATGAGTGAAGAAATAAAAAATAGCCAACCAATCCAAACAAATTAGGATATAAGCATAACCACTAACTTTACTACCTGGTTAGAATATAATAAATACATATTTTAGGAAAATAGAGGCAATAGTCTTTCTGAATGTATTATTATTATGAAATATATGCATTAATAAAACAAGTATCTTAAAGTTGGTAGCCTTTTATGATTTTCAAAGTGGATTCTTATCTATATGCTCAACTGCATTCTCATGATTTATCAAGGCATGGAATTTTAGCCCTACTGGATAGATGAGGAGACTGAGGATGAGACATTAATGGCTTTCTGAGGAACCAAAGGCTTTTGAAGTCACCCAAGAACTAATGCTGACTTTCCTGTTACAAATATGGAAACAGAGACCTAGGAGATAGTTGCCTTGCCCAAACCTCGAAGCTCGTAATTGATGAATTCAGGACTCAAATCCTGCATTCTAGCCCTTAGACCAGGAAACTTCCCTCCACTTGCCACTGATTCTGAAGATAAAGTACGAGCTTTCCTTTTGATCATTGCTGCCGTATGATTCAGCAGATACTTAAATTCTATTTCACAATAATGTAGTCAATTCTATTAAATTTTCTGTGACCAGTGTGCATCAGCACAGTATGTTCCCTCCTGCACTTTCCTAAATGAATAAATTCTTCACCTGCTGGAGGTGACATTTAAAATAAAGCCAAATAATCTTCTGTTTTTAAAAATGTCAAAGATGATCAGAGATCACTTCCAGGCTTAGAGCTACAGTGGCAATTTTTTCCTGATGACTCCATGGTTTAAACACATATGGGTAGATATAATCTCGGCTCTTCTGGTGAGTTGCAGTTTTGAAATTCACTTAATCCCTTGCTATCTTAGAATCAGCATCATGCATGAGATGGGCCATCCAAAATTTAGTGTTTATGGTTATATAAAAAAAAATCATTGCAGGCTACAAATCAGCAGTATACCCAAATGCTTTCTAACTGCTGGAAGAATTATTTCACAGAATGAAAGAAACAGAGGAAAAGAACAGTTTGCTGCTTTATAAGCTTTAGATGGCCCAGATAATGTAGAAAATTCTTTCAGCAAGGAAAAATAACATTCAATTATAGACTTCAAATAAAGGTTTATGACCAAATATTTATGATCCACAAAATGTCCTATATCCTCATAGATATCTCATATGGATTGCGATTTGGATATAGAAAAAAATAACATTTTTATATTCCTGCCTTGCAAAGAGGATGGTAAGGGTCTGATGGACAACTGGACTCACAGCTTTTCTTTCCACTCTTATTTTGTGTGATCTTAGGGAAAAAAATCAAAACCTTTTCATCTCTATGGTATATTCAGTTTACCATTTTTTATGGTGTATTTATAATTTCTGTTTTCAACAAATGTTTTTTCAGGACTTCCTAGATGTTACGATACAAAAATTGTGTAGCTACTACCTTATGATTTTTGGAAGAAAACAAGTTTTCTTTGATATACTTTTTATTAACATGAGAATGGTTTCTCTAAAATGCTGGTCTGGTGCATATCATTCCCCTAAGTGAAGAAGACATAAGCAGGTTATCAGACAGTGAAGGACTGAAAGCCAGTCACTAGAAAAAGGCTGAAGACAGCACTCTTTTTGTTATGTGGCATTTCCATGTTTCTTCATCAAGCTTGTGTTGTGTTTCTACTTATGTGTGTCTCAAAATTTTCTTCTGTGGAGAGCATAAGATTTGGCCTTGCATTTTATGTAAACATGTTTATAATTAATTGAGAAACTTTAATGTTTAAAAATGACAAGAAGCCTTTATTGGACCTGGGTTTGGGGTCTGGCCAACAACGTGGCTTAAGGAGACAGAGGACGGTGATGGCATGGAAGTCAGGATTTAGCTCCTCATTTTTAGGTGCCCAAATAGTGGCAAGTGGCTAGTCTATCTTGTCCCTCAAAGGACTAGAGTGAGAGAAAATTCTGGGGATCAACACTCTGTGTTGTTAGTAGGCTGGTGCTCCTTAACCAGTGGTTCATGGATATTACCTAGGATAGGCAAATTCCATATGAAAATTAAAAATAAATTTATGAAAGCAAACTAGGAGTTCATCCCAAAATATTGTCATACTGTGGCAAGCAGAGCATAAAATCTAAAGTAAAAGTCTCCCACCCCACTTTCTCATTGTAGGTCCACTGCAAGAAGTGATCTCTTTTACCATTTCTGATTTACATTTTCCTGATGGATATGTGGAATTCCCCACTCCACAACCCAGAAGTTTAAGAAATAATCATAATAACTCCATTTGTTGATCCATAAACTTTTAGCAGGAGCAACTGGTTTCAAAAACAAAAGCTGTAATATTTGCTCTTTAAACTACTCCTATCTCTATCTTCTTCCCTCCTTATCATTTTAACATTTTAATATTTCCTTATAGGCCTGAGACTTCTATGCTTTGTTTTCAAACTTGAAAAAAAATGAAACCCAAATGTGTTTACATTATTAGGATTATGTAAATATTATTCATTATAGAACCAAATAGTGAAATTGGATCTGTAGAGAGAAGGAAATGTAATCCTAAAGCATTAAATTTGAGTCACTTTAAAGAGAATTGGCCTAGCAAATCAAGGCCAAATGAATTCTCTTTTTTTACATTCTATTAATTGTTCAATGTCATGCCATATTTTAGTTCAATTCATATCTAAGCCACGAAGAGGCAAGGCTTTCAGAAATATGCCTGGAAGCCTGAGGAGTCATGGAGAAATTGTGTAGGGGAAGAGAGAATGAATGGCTCAGGACTACTTGACCAAGAACAAAGTTTTAATTGTTAGAGCTAAAAGTTCTCTCATAAACTCATGCCTGGTTCATAGAAAAGAGGTAAATAAGTAAAATTTAAGGTAGTTATTTTTGCTAAAGTTTTTATAGGGCAGTTAAGGTACAGGGTATTATTGCTTTGATAATTTAACATCCTACTAACTGAATAAAATACAAAAATGGTAAGGGGAATAATTACAGAATATTACCCAGCAGTGAAATCTCTAGGACCTTAATAACATTCAAGGATATTGGCCTATAGGGATTAACGGGGCTGGTGGACACAGTAATAGGGCAGAATCTAGTGGAAAGAGCTACTCTATGCAGTGGACATGAGGGTATCCAGAAGAAGCAGATGTGACCTGGCAAAAGTGGTCGTGCCTTGAAAGAGCTACAGCACTTCCTGAAAACAGTTCATGCCTGGGAGAAACAGCAGCACTCACTGGAAGTGGTTGTGCCCAGCAGATTTTATAGTCCTCAGAAAAGGAAAATCAGAAAATTGAATGAGAACATGAGAAAGATGATATATTTTATTTGGAGGATGAGCAGCTTGTTCATGAGATCTCATAGAAGACATAATTAGGAAAGAGAAGATAGGGGAAAAAACTAGTCAAAAATTATTTATACACATTCATTGTCTTTTATATAGATACTTGATAAATGTTGTAAACACCTTAATTCATAACTATATGAAGACATTTATCTAGGGCAATATTACATTATGGGACAAAGTGTGGAAATTTGATAAGGGGATCTATGAGAAGTTTTGTACAAGTCCTTCTAAGATGATCTGGGCCTCATTATTTCTCCTGTCAATTGATATCAGAAAACCCCCTTCCTCACAAGATGTTGTAAGAATGAACTGAAGAGATGTGAAAGTCATACATAGCTCTAATGGGTTATAGAACTGATTGCATTTACTCTACAGAATAATCTGATTTCAGAATTACTTTTCTTTAGATGCTTCCCCCCAAATATAGGATTGATATAAGCCTTCTTATCCTTTGCTCAGTAGAGCAGCAATGAAAAATATAATCCTTTCTTACTCATTAAAACAATTAGCTGGTGCGGCTTGCTCTAAGGTTAAGGGTATCTTTAATATTTTGACTTCTCCCAAGAGCACTCAGAGAAGGATATATGTTATGGTCCTGAAAAACAATAACTTTATCATCCAGACTGTTTTAGGCAGAATTTTTTCCTGAGGTGCCAGTTCCAATTCCCTGCTCCCAACCTCCAGGTGAATCTAAACAACTTAGATTTATTAGCAAATCTTTTCTTATTATTGAGACATTTTTTAAAGAAATTTGTTTTTGTTATTATAAATTATTTGGATTTAAAAAATTGTCCTTATTAAACTTATGTACGGGTTATGACTAGCATGGTAGAAGAGAAAGAACACTGCAATAGAATTCAAAAATATGGAGAACTTCAGATTGGTTTTTTCTCTTTTCATCTCTATGATTCTTATTTATTTATTTTTAATTTATAACTAATAATTATATATATTTATGGGGTACAATGTGATATTTTGATATGTGTATATGTTGTAGAAAGAGTAAATCAAGTTAATTCACATATCTATTGCCTCACCTACTTACCATTTTATTGCATGATCTCACTTACATGTGGAATCTAAGAGTCCAGTTCATAGAAGCAGAGAGTAGCATGTTGGTTACCAGTAGCTGAGGGGTAAATAGGGAAAGGGGAGATATTGGTCAAAGGATATAAAGTTTCAGTTAGGCAGGAGAAATAAGTTTTAGTGATTTATTCCACAGCATGGTGACCATAGTTAATAATGTGTTATATACTTCAAAACTGATAAAAGAGAAGATTTTAAGCGTTCTCATCCTCTGGGCAATTTTGAACAAATATCATTACCTCTGTGAGCTTTACGCATCTAAATAAATTCTTTTCTGCTTCTAATAAATATCTGTGGAATGGGGAACAATTGCAATTAAATAGGAAGGTTACTGCACACCAAATCAAGATCTAAACTCTCTATTTAGAATATTTGGGACTTTGATCAAGACTTCTGTCTTTTCTGAATATCAGTTTCCTTATCTATGTAAGGAAGGGATATTCCCAATATTTTTATGATACTTTTCAGCTCCATGCGAGCCTTTGTGGGAGGCAGAATAATGACATCCCACATCTTACTACCAAGAACCTGTTAATATGTACCTTACATGGCAAATGTAACTTTACAGATATGATTAAAGACTTTGAGATGGGGATATTATTCTGGATTATCCAGATTGGATTGGACCCTAATCTAATCACATGAGATCTTAAAATCAGAGCACCTTTCCCAGTTGAGTCAGAATGAGAAGATGTGTTTATAGAAGCAAGTCACAGGCAAGTAAGTGAAACTTCTCCTAGAGCCTCCGGAAAGAAACACAACCATGCTGACATTGTGATGTTACCCAGTGAGACCTGGGTTAGTCTGCTAATCTATAGATCTGTAAGGTAATATACCTATTAATATGCTGTTTTAAGCCACAGATTTTGTGGTAATTTGATATGGCAGCGATAGAAAACAAATCAGCATTCATATCACTTATTCTATTAACATTTATTCATTGCCAATATGGACTAGTTGTTATAGAGGACACAAAGAAGAATCAAATTATTGGGGAATTTCTCCCCAGCAATCTTACAGTTAAGCAGAAGAAATGAATCTTATGCACAACTGATTCAAGGGGGAAATCTAAGAATGAAAAGACAGTAAATGAAAACTCATTGAAAATTTAGAGAAAGGGAAAGTGATTCCTATCTGAGAGAAGACAAAGAAACAGGCCATCAGGAAAATGTTCACTGAAGTCTTACTCATGGAACTGAAACTTTAAAAATGTGTAGATTTTAAACATGCAGAGATGGGCCTACATTCTAAGCCACAGGAACCACACATGCAAAGGTTCGGACGCCAAAAATTATGGCTTGTTTTCAAGAAGTGGTGAATAAGCACCATTTGGCTTGAGTTTGAGCATGAGAAATTGAATGTTAAACAGCCATTTCCCATTATAATGACTGTGAGGTAGAATGAGAAATATTTCCTAGTATGCAATGTAAGAAAGCCAAATATAAAATTATGTCTGTACTGTAATTTCAACTTTGTAAATTATGTCTGCACATGAGCTAAAGCTGAAAGGAAATACTAACCCCAACAAAATAATATTAGGGTAGAAAAATTCCAATTAACTTTCTTCTTTTTGATTATTAATACATGTTCAATAGCTGGAAATGCATGAAAGTAGTTATGGATGGTTATATTTTGCAAATATGAGGATTTAAGTTATTTATACATAGCTTAAAAATACAAATAACTTGCACATTAAACTCAGTGGCCATTGTTCACACTCTTTAATTTCTAGGAATCCAGCAAAATGAAGATACCGTCATAAATTGATTTTTCCTTTCCCATAATTTTAACATTTGAAAGGAAGCATAAATATGTGTGCAAAGTATCCTCATTTACAGTAAAAGACATATCTAATAGGTAACCATCTGATAAGAAGGACTGATTTTTCAGCAGGGCATTATGATGACAAAGCTTTGCTATCTGTAGAAAAAATAAAATATGCAGTATTATTTAAATTAAAGTGATGAAATGCAAAGATTAAGTAACATTTCGTAGAAACAAACTTGTGCTCAAGGGACTCACTTATTAGACACTCTTGTGAAAGAAGGTAAAATATATCCATCTATCCAAAAAGCAATTTATTGTCTCACTGTCTTGCTAACCTCAGCATTCTCTCAAGGTAGCTGGAAGCAAAATTAGTTGCCATAGTATTCATAGGTCTCTCCACCTCTATCTTATTGCCAAAATGAACTAGATTTGTTTGCAGCAAAAAAGGGAGATGTCACTAGACACGACTTATTATAAAGCTGTGTACACATTTGGTGCTTTTATTAACTCAGCTTTTTCTTATTATCAAAATATATATGTATATATTGTTATCCTCTACAATGCATTTGACTTCTCAGAGGCTGCAGTCAAATATTAAGTAGAATGACTTGATTAAATCACTAAATCCTGTGTTTTGGGGATGGGAAGGAATCATTTGTCAAAAAATTTTGTTTTATGGAGTGGAAAACTGAGGACCAGAAAAAGCAATACTTTAATGAAATTTCACAGTAAAAGTCAGTGGTAATGTAAAACTAGAAAAATGTCTCCCTCTTCCCCCTTTAGTATTCTTTCTAAGGAACATACCACATTTTCGCTGGAAACACAAAGTGAGTTAAAGGAAAACAATTAAAAGCATGATGCATGACTTAGAACGTTTAAGTGGGAAATTCAATTCTGAGGAGAAAAGAAGTCAGATTTATCTCCCTTTTAGATGGGCATTAAGTAGCATGCTGCTCTATGGTGGAAACAGGAGCACTGTAAGAGAGTGATTTGGGGCTGATACTGGTCTGACCACATGTGGCATCTTTATCTTTCTACATAGACAAGTAACCAAGCAAGGCAGAGGGCAGTTACTCACTAAGTCAGCTGAACTGATGCTCTTCTAAAATGGCAACAGAAGGAACCAATCAATAGTTAATATTAAAATATCTACTTACAATATTTACTTTCTACTTACATTGAGCCCAGTAAAAGATTCTGGAAGGCTACAATGGCATGACCTTCTCCTCCAGGAAATTGAAATCTGGTTGGAAAAAGGAAAAATAAAATTTACAAAACAGCAACAAATAATATTGAAAAGCATGCACTTAATTGCAAGTTTATTTGTTATTTCTAAGAAAAGAGATCAGAGAGAGGAATGCTAGTAATGACTGAAGAGTTAGCAATGATTTAAAAGAAAAGAGAGTTGAACTGGGCCTTCAAAGACTGGGAGGCTCAGAGAAAGGGATGGGTAGAAAAGATAATTAATCTCTTGGCTTTTATTACATCATTTTTTTTCCCCTGGGCTTCTTTCTACATCTGTTGCCTGTTCTTTCATCTCCTTCATGGGCTCAAAAATTTCTTTGGCTCCTTCAATGGTATTACTCAGGATTTCTTTTCTAGAAGTCCAATAAATTCTCTTATTTCTTTAGTTTGAGTTGGGTAACTGTTATTTATAATAGAAAGAGTTCTACTGTATCCATTTACTTTGGCTCCTTACTTTTTTCTACTTTAAATATGTTTTCTAGAAGATGTCCACCATTAGTTAGGCACCATTATTCAGGCTTTAGCAATTACCTAAAACATTTTTCCTAAATGTATTTCTTGAGTTCCTACTTTCTTCCTACACTACAGACTGGGTCATTCTTAACTTGGAGCAATTTTCCTCCAGGGCATATTTGACAATATTGAGAAACATTTTTGATGGGGGTGCTATTGGCATCAAATGGGTAGAGACCAGGGATGGGCTAAGCATCCTTCAAGGCACAGGACCTCTCAAGCCCCTATTCACAGACACAGACACACATACCAAAGAATGATCCCATCTCAATTGTCAAAAGTGCTAAAATTAGAAACCCAACTATAAACCTATACATCAAGCTGCTAATTGGTCTTCTTCATTTGAATGTATCATACATGTCTTAAATTATACTTAATCAAATGGGATACATCATATATTTCATCACCCAAACCTTTAAAAAGAATGCTCTGATGGAGCTCAGTATGGTTTAGCCTTGATAATACTTATTCCACTATCAACAGTTTCTATAATGAAGTTAGTGCACACAAGTAAGAATGAGTCAACATTTTTCACAAAGCCGCAGCATCAACTTGATGAGGAAGGACTTAAAAGCAGCTGGCCTGTGAGCCTTTCACTCCTGTTAGTAGGTGAATGCTTCCTTGGGAATCTGTTCTCTTTGTTTTACTTCTACCTTGGCTTCTCACCACCTCCCGTCCTATTAATGCTCTTCTTCAGGTTATGCCCATTGCGTTTTTGGCTCAGTTAACTAATCACCGTGTTCTTACAAGATTACTGTAAAAATAACCCTGCATTTCTAAGTGGCTATGCCTATTTCTAATTTGGTAAGGACATGATACAAGAGAAGCACAACTAAATTAAAATACTCAATTACTTTTACTTTGGATTGACATTCTCCGTAAGACATGGTTATACCAATTTCACATATGTTTAAGTCTTTAAAATATAGAATGCTATTTCTAAGCTTTTCCCAAATGAGTAGAATACACCATTTTCCAGAAATATATAAACTAAAAATATCAACATTTCTGATCTTTAGCATTAAACTTATTTTTACATGAAGTCACCAACTACTGTATATAATTGCAACTTGGGGGCGAGGGCCACTGGTGTGCTGGTAAACCAACTTCCTGAAAAAAGAGAGAGAGAGAGAGAAAAGAAGGAAGGAAAGAAAGAAAGGAAGGAAAGAAGGAGGGAGGGAGGTAGGGAGGGAGGGAGGAGAGAAGGAAGGAAGGAAAGAATGAAAAGCCACAGGTGTAGTATTTGCTAATTTCCGTGGGATAAATACTCCCACCATTGCCAATTTGAAGTTGCCAATGGTTTATTTAATACCTGACTCACAAAATTCCTGAATATTTAAAAATTGGCTCTCAAAAGCTAGTATGAGCCACTGACTACTATGGAATCCACTGAAGTATGAATCTCATGGCACTGGATTTTGTCCTGGCCTTGGCATACCTTTACTGTGTGACTTTGGGTTAGCAATTTCATGTCTCTTAGATTCAGGCTTCTCAATTGCAAAATATGATGGTTGAATTGATGATACAGTTGTAGCAGTCAAGGTGCCAAGTGTTCCTCTCATCAATCACAATGACTCTTACTGTACAAGCCTCAAATGTCAGTACTATCAGGAAAGCATAGCAAAAATGTGAGATTAAATAGCTACAAATGAGCTTCTTTTTAAAATTTTTTTACTGGTTTTGCCTATTATAAATTAAATTCTGAATAAACATCCTACTTCTCTAAAATAACTATATATTGAGTTCAAATAATTCTTTATTCTTATTATTGAAATATTTTGTTAGTTTGTGTATTCCCTCAATTATGTTTTCTCCACTAAATAAAACATCCTGTACCATTAACTTTTATGTCATTAATGTTTTTCTAAAAATAGCCAATTTTTAAAATTTGATATCTCTTTATGGAATTCTGGTAATGTAACATGAGTTTGATGATGTCACCTCTAAGAGATTTCTTGAAGAGGCAATGTGTATAGGAAGTAGAGACTGTACTTTTTATGCTACTTTATCTAAATAGACATATGTTTCTATTCTTTTATGCCATAAATAATTTGCTGGCATCTGGGACATATAGATATTATTACCTTAAGAATCTGCTTCTGTGAAGTGTAATCAAGCCAAAAAAATAAGCAAACTTTGTATTCTCTCTTTCTGGTCAAATGCAAATTTTCTATCTAAAAGGCAAATTTTTCATTATCAAAAGATGAATGAGAAGGCACTGAATTTCATTTGGTTCTTTTATTTTTTAAGTAGACAATGTGTCAGACAAGAATATGCGCTAGGCTATTTTCCTTGATTATGAATTTGACACTTACAAAAGTGAAAATGAATTAATTTAACTAAAATTTTTTGCTGCTTCTTAATTTGCCATTTAGCTCATGATAGAACCATACTCATGACAGCATAGAAGGCCGGAACTGAAGGACCCCATAGAAGTAATAATGCAATTTCTTTACTAAGTTTATGGGAAAACTGAGACCAAAGCTAGCAAATGATTTGACCTAAATAATACAGAAAGGATCATTCTGCTCTTTCTGCTCTAACCCAGAATACCTTGGCGTTTAACAGTATCTGCCTTTTCTATTACAAGGACGTAAAATTAAAAAGCATTCTTTTATTACCTGTGCACTACCACTCATAAACACCCTACTTCTTTTTACCTATTTATATTCAAGTGCCACGGATCTCTTTCTCTTCTTTTCTGTAAACTCCAAACCAGAATTTGATCACACTCTTCTCTGTTTACCAAGATGTAAGTGATGGATAACAGATAAAAGAATGCCCCTTCCAGGAAGCATATGCATTTTCACAGGTATTCGAAAGATACTCAGGATATGTCTCATAAACGTTTTAGTTCAGAAAATTTTAAATTTACGAAAATATTGTGAAGATAGTACAGAGAATTCTCACATATCTCATATCTACTTCTCTCTCTTGCTAACATCTTACATTGATATGGTGTATTTGTCACAATTAATTAACCAGTATTGATATTATTAACTAAAGCTTATAATTTATACAGATTTACTTCCTTTTTACCTAATTTCTTTTTTCTATTCCAGAATCCAATCTAGATAACATACTACATTTTTGTTGTTGTTGTTGTTATGACTTCTAGGATTCCTCTTGGCTAAGACAATATCTCAGACTTTATTTTGTTTCTGTGGCTTTGACAATTAGTGGTCAGTTATTTTGTAAAACGTTTCTCAATTGATATTTGTCAGATGTTTTTCTTATGATTAGACTGGAGTTATGGGTTTTGTGGAGGAAGACCACAGAGGTAAAGGGACATTCTTATCATATTCAATCAAGGATATATACTGTCAATCTGACTTGTCACCACTGATGTTAAACATGATTACCTAGCCAAAGTAGGGTTTGCCAGGTTTCACCAGCATGTATTTACTCTTGGTTTCCATACAGTACTCTCTGGAAGGAAGTTACTACGTGCAGCCCATGCTTACATACTTAAGGAGTGGGGCTTATATTTCACCTCTTTCAAAGCAGAGTTTCTACATAAATTATTTGGAATTCTTATGCACAAGAGATTTGTCTATTCTCTCTCATTAATTGTTTTTTAATTGTTTATTTATATTACTATAAAGTTATAGATGTTTTGAGTATAATTTGATACCACTTTATTTGTTTTATTGTTCAAATTGTTGCAACTTTTATGACTGGGTGCTTTCTCAATTGGTTCCTGTGTCCATTTGACGTATCCCATTATTGTGGCTTTATTTTTTTTTTTTTTGAGCACTTCTTATTTTTTGGCAGTACCAGATGCTCTAAGGTCATGTTGCATTTTTCCTTTCCTAGTCCTAGAATCAACCATTTCTCAAAGAGTCCTGGTGTCTCTTACTGAAAAATGGTATTGAAAACCAAGATCTAGGTGCTAGTGGTGCTCATTGCAGATGGGATATCATTGATTTTTGGCTTTCTCACCTGACATAGTAAAGAAATGTATACATGTATACTAACCTATGCATATTACACATATTTATAAATATTACTATTTGTAACCATCTATGTCTATATTAAGTTAAACATGCGTTTATACTGATGTCTGCACTTTAATCCATTATCCCATGGATCATTCTAGCCTCCTCATCTTGGTTATCTGTAACTTCCCATGACAACAGTGAGCTACCTGGCTCCAACCATCTGTCATCCACTTATTTAATTGTTCAATTGCAGTATGTAAGTATAGTAATTTCAGAGTTGTTAACCTAACCCAGGTAGAAAATAGCTTTTGATTTAGGGTATAGTACTTATATACAGTTCCTTTTGACGTTAGCCTTACAGATTCCATTTATTTAAGTCAGCAAAGTTACTTAAGTCAGTACCTTTCTCTCCAGTTCCTTCAGTGAGGTTATTTCACAAATTTGTAATACAGTTAGATTTTAATCACAGTTTGCACTCTATTCTGGGACTCTTCAACCTCATAATTGTGGGTTTTTAAATTGCATACATTAAGGTTCACTCTTTGTAAATTTCTATGGGTTTTGACAAATGCATAGTGCTGTGTAATCACCATTACAGTATCATGCAGAATATTTTCACCACCTTGAAAAATTTTTTGCACTTTACCTACTCAATCCTCCCTCCCACCCAAACCCCTGTCAACGCTCATTATAGTATCACACAGAATAGTTTTAGCACTTTAAAAAATAATCTCTCATGCTTCACCTATTCAACCCTTCACCTGCCCCCTGAATCCTTGCCAATAACTGATCTGCTTTTATCCTCTATAGTTTTACCTTTTCCAAAATGACATATAATTAGAATCATACAGAATGTAGTCTTTTCAGACTGGCTTCTTTCACTTAGAAATATAGATTTTAAGATTCATCTATGTTTACGTAAGACTTAATAGGTCATTTTTTTTTTATCACTGAGTAGTATTCCATTGTATGAATGTACCAAAGCTTATTTATCCATTCACCTTTTGAAGGACATTTTGGTTGCTTCCAGTTTTCGGCTATTATGAATAAAGCTACTAGAAACATTCATGCGCAGATCTTTGTGTGGGCACACGTTTTCAAATCACTTGGATGAATACATTAATGTGTAATTACTGAATGATATGGTGAGACTATATTTAGCTTTGTAAGAAACTGCCAAACTGTCTTCCAAAGTGTCTGTACCATTTCGCATTCCTCCCAGCAATAAGTGAGAATTTCTGTTGCTTTGCATCCTCACCAACAATTGGTATTGTTATTTTTAGGTGTTAGGTATTCTAATAGGATTGCAGTGATATCTCTTTGTTGTTTTAATTTGCATTTTTCTGAGGACAAATGATTTGTGCATCTTTCAATATTCTTATTTGACTTGTGCGTATTTTCCTTGGTGAGGTGTCTGCACAGAGCTTTTGTTCATTTTTTTAAATTGAGTTGTTTGTTATCTTATAAGTTGTAAAAATTGTTTACGTGTTTTAGATACACGGCCTTTATCAGATATGTGTTTTGAAAATATTTTCTCCTAGTCTTGTCTTATATTTTGAGTCTTGACAGTATTTTTCATAAAGCAAAAGCTTTTAATTTTAATAAAATTGAAATTGTTAAATTTGTCTTTCATAGATCAATCACACATTTATTTGATGCTGTATCTAAAACCTCATGCTCAAACTCAAGGTTGCCTAAATTTCTCCAATTAGAAAATGCATAGTGTTGTATTCTATATTTTGGCCTCTGATCTATGTTAATTTTTGTGTGATGTGCAAGCTCTGTGTCTAGGTTCTATCTGTTTGTCTTTCTCTGCATATGTACATCCAATTTTTCCAGCACTATTTGTTGAAAAGACCATCTTTTCTCTATTGAATTGCATTTGTGCCTTTTTCACAATCAGTTGACTATTTTGTATGGGTCTATTTTTAGTCTCTCTATTCAGCTCCATCAAATTGTATTTCTATTCTTTTGCCAGTATACCATGCTGTCTTCATTTCTGTAGCCTTATAGGAAGTCTTAAGATCAAGTAGTGTTTGATTTCAGTTCTCTCATAAGTTCAAGAAAAGTCATTGTTTCAGTTTGTCCCGTTTTTTCTTGTTGATGACTTCTGGGCTCTTTACATATTAAAGCTGATCCCAGAAGTTTTCCCTCATATAGTTTTGTGAACTTTTGGGCATGAGCTGATGGAGTTACTATTTGAGGTTGGACATTGGCTTCAGGTTGTACTGATGATTCCTATTACTCATCCATTCATGTTTAAATTCTTATTAGAGGGAAAACAATCTGTCTCAATTTCTCCATGTTAAAATGAGAGAATTCTAATATATTGTCATTAAGGGTCCATAAGGTCATATGACAATCAACCATTCCTCTCTAGACCTTTTGGGTCTTAGGCAGGCCCTATTCTGGTCCCTCTCCTTAGCTCCATTAGGTTTTCCTCTGGCTTGAAACAGCCTCTAGCTCACCTTGCAAGTAACACCTTTCTATTGTTTGGGAGATGAACCATGGTATTATACCATATCAGAGCTGGAGAAAGCATGAACAATCTGCCAGTACACCTTTTTATGGAACAGATAAATAGTTGCTTTTTTTCAGTCTTACCTCTTGTAATGTTTTTATGGCTTTACAACTACCACCATTGCTAGCTATTATTTTTTTGAGCTTTTCCTATGTGCAAAGCAGCATTATATACCCTACACTCATTATCTCATTTATTCTCTACCTCAGCCTTCTAAGTTAGATATTTCTCCATTTTATTCATATGCCAAATGTCATTTTGAGAGAAATACTGGTTCATCTGTGCACTGTTCGGACGAAAATGACCTGGAATATGAACTCATATCTGGGGCTCCTTTTCATTACTAAGTCATATCTGTGTGAGGTTTTAGTTGGCTTATGTGTGTACATTGAATTATTTGTTACCTTCAATCAGAGAGTGTCTGTTTATGTGATTTACATTTATGACTCTAAAGGTTTAAAGGGTGGAAATGCTATCCTTCATAACTAAATAAATAGAATGTTCTTCTGTCAGGTATTGCTTGATGATACTGAACTAAAATGGTGGTCCAGATCCTCTAAGTAGTTATGTCACCATAAGCAAGTCAGACATCTGTATCACCAACCACTTTCCAGATATTATTCTAAATGCTTTATTCATATTAGCCCATTTCTCTCCCTTGTCAGGACGTGAACCTGGGTAGTATGGCTCCAGAGTCTGTGTTTCTAGCCGCAATGTAATGCTGCCTCTTATGTACTTCAGTTAATTATTCAGCAAATTTTTATTAAATACCTACTGCACTGTTGTGTAAGGTGCTAGGAATATAGTAAAAATAAGTCTGGCTCTACCACGATGGAGCCCACGGTTTTTTTAACTCTTGATCCTAAAAACGTGGCTCATGCACCAGCACCAGCATTTGGGAGCTTCTTTGAAATGAACACTCTCACTGCCTCACCGGAGACCTGCTTAATCTTATGCACATTAAAATGTGAGAAGCACCGATTTAGAACACCAGGACACTAGATTGCAAATTGTGGCTCTTTGTTTCTTCCTCTGGGCTTTGCTTTCTTTAAAGAAAGAGGGTGTGCCTAGATAATATCTAAAGTCCCCTTATCTGCAGTATCCTTATGGGTATCCTCTAGGTCACATTGCTGAAAACTGCAAAGTGGAACTGACAGGGAAGATGGATGCCCATAAACTTCTGCCCAGGTGTGTGGGCTCTCGTGTGCATGATAGAGTGAGTGCCAGCTGCAATAAAGATCAAACACTGGTGCTGGGTGTCCGTGTGTCTCCTTGTTTTTGTGGGCTGCTGAGGAAGATTAGATCCCAGCCGAGCAAGCTAGATAGCGCCTCCAGACAACTTACATGGCTTTTATATTTATTTAGAGAGCAGGAAGCCTAGCCCAGCTCCTGCTGTATGAGACAGTGACAGGAGGATTTAAAAGGCCTGTTTCATTAATTTTGGAGGGAATTTATTGCTGGCAAAAGGCTGCGTTATTAATGGTCTCCGAGGAGCCGCGTGGGAGAGCCGCCCCCGCTCGCCTGCCGCCTCCCTGGAGCTGCTGCGGCTCAGGGAAGCCCTTCCCGGGGGAGGAGGGAGTCGTTCTGGCAGAGCGCCAGCGCGGGCAGGGCTGCATGGCAGATCCTCCGTCTGACTATACTGCTGCAATCTTTGAAAAGGAAGGACACTTAAAGGTCGCTCAACTGTATCCCAGCACTTTACAGATGGGGTCATCGACATTCAAAGAGGGCAAGTGATCTACTCACATATAAAGTCAGAAATTAGGTAAAATTCAGATACAGCTGCATCTCTCTCTCTCTCTTTCCCCTCTTTCCCCCTCCTCTTTTTTCGGTGGAATTACAACTGTTTCCTAATGACAGTGATAGGGTTTGCCTGGGCAGCTTTCTGTGCGTTCTTTGTATAGCACTAAACTTTGTTTCTCAAATAATGACAATAGCGTCATATTTTTACAGACTCCAAATCGTGTAAAATGAAATTTCTCTTACACATTTCCCTCTGAAATGGGAGGAGTGGAAACGGCTTCTGGGGCACTAACAATTTTTAGCCACTTGTGATGGCCAGGCTCTGGGACAGAATCTTTGCACACCGTCCTCTTTGATGTCAACACCAGTTTGGTGAGGTGGGTGTTATAACCCTCATTTATAGAGGCTCAGTGTAACAAAGGAGCTTGGTCAAGGTAAATGGTGAGAGAATGCAAGTAGCAGAGATAGGATTCTCCATCAGCTGAATATTTTTAATCTTCTTATGAATTTTTTGATGTTCAGTTCTGGGATCAAAGAATGAGCTTTTGGAAAAGATTCCAAGCTGGGTTCTTGAAGGTAGGAGAATTGGTCTTTTTGCTAGGAATGGAGAGGAGACTGGTAACTGCCATGAAACCAAGAGATGACACTACTGGAAACATACAAACAATCCTCAGTGATCTCAAAACTCAGACTGAGAACAAAGGGTCTAAGAGATGAAAAGGATGGCTCAGCCACTGTGAGTGATGACGGAAGCAACTGCCTTAGTTTCCACTTTCCTTTGCCAGGGTGAAACTTGTCAATGCACACTACAAATGGGCTGAAAGCAGAATTATGGACGAGTTTTTCCTTATGTACAGAAGACTTTCTAGCTTTAATAGCAGAGATTTGATAATTTAGAAAGTGAGCGATTTGACTATTCTGTGACTTTAAAATTCCCAAGATACTGGATCTGGAAGGAATGGTAGACCTCCCTAGACCATCAAATTCACAGCACTGATTTGGAAGGTGAGGACAGAGCACAGACAAGGAAGGGAATGTTGCAAAAGCTAGTGGCAGAATCAAAGCTTAGATTCATGTTGTCCAATAACCAGTGTGGAGAGTTCTCTTTACCACAGCATATGGCTTCCTGTCTATTATTTATGTGTATATATGTATGCTATATATCTGCATACATTTGTAATGCATACATTATATACACAATGTATATATAAATATTTCCTCTTGCTTATTCTTCTATCAACTGTGAGAACTAATGATCTACCTTGAGTATAGTGAAAACAAAATTACTGCACATACTTATGAATGCCCGACTGTAGAAACTTTAATTAGAAAAGTTAAAACAATTGTAGTAAATAGAGCTGTGCTTAGAATACAGCTGTGCCTGTTCTTTCTACTTAAGGATTTTACTCAAGCAGATTTTAAAGTTGGAGATAATCAGTTTTTGGAGGTCAGAGAACAAAAGTGGAGAGATATCAGCCCTCAAAAATCCCAAGTATTTTAGGAAAAGCAGTCTGGATAGAATTGCATGCCAGTTAAAAACAACAACTAAAAAGCCATAAGATTATTTAGTGTGAAAACACCTAGACTATCTGCTATAGTAATGGAGGAAGCATTTCACTTCTGACTTGGGTCCTGTTTCTGTAATTGGCTTGCTTTAGATGTATTCCTCAGGAACATGTACCTATCTGTAAAATGAGAAAGTAGAAATTGACAAATGTCAGTAATTGACTGCTTTCATAATAATGGCAAGCTGTATTATTTTCAATGTCTGTTTATTCGATTAGTCATTATTTAGCAAATATGTATTGACTGTCTATTACGAGCTAGGTATTATGCTATGCCATGGAGATATTGTGGTAAATAGGATACACAACTCCCTCAGCAATTCAAAGTCTTGTCAAGATATCCTTAATTGTTGTACTATTATTGTCTCTTTTGTTTTAGATATTAACAGACTGTTCCCTCATCCAAAGTCAAACACTGGATAATAAATCTATATTATACTAAGGGATTCAAAAAACTGAACAAAATAATAGAACAGCAATAGATCCAGAGCCAAGATATTTATTACATGGAAAATATGATACAAGAGAAAAATTAACTGATTAAATGCAGGAGGGGGTAAGTGAACACAAATCAAGGATCCCACAAGAGGCCAGCAGATTCAAATGGCAAAATGAGAGGATATGGAATCAGACCATTATTCCTCAAAGTGTGGCCATGGATTACCCACTTCGTAGTGATCTGTCGGCTGGTTGATGCAAACTGTAGGGTTCCCACTTTAGTTCTCTGGAATCAAAGCCTGGGAATAGGGGACAGTAACAAGTAAGAAATACTCTAAGTGTTTCTTATGCACACTAAAGTCTGAAAACCTTGGACTAGGTAACTGTACACATTGCAGATAATTAGAAAAAGGAAATATCTAGAATGACAGTTTACACAATTTAAGGAGTAAAACATTCGATGAGTTTTATTCCTGAAATTCAGAAAACCAACTTAATAATAAACAACATAGCATCCATATATTTTTCATTTTTAATTTCGTAGAACAAATATTGATTGGAGTACTAGATGATATACACATAATTTATGTTACTCTGATTCATGCCTGCTACGAGAAACTATTAGAATTGAATTCTGGGACCTGTATTTTTTTCCATTCATTTTTAAAAATTGAGTGTCCTGGTATCTACAGAGGGACAAGAAAGGAGGTTAAAAGAATAGAATACTGAAATGCATAAAAGGAATTAATATGATAATTTTCCTGAATATAAAATCATGTTTATTTAAGCACAATAGAGTTTTTATTTCATGTGGCTCTAAGGATTAATATCAAAAGTTTTAATTGTGCTAAGAGAAAAATACTGAAAATGAGTAGAAAAATTTTCCAAATTGAGTTGCGTACACGTATGCATATACATGTGAAAGGACAAAGAGACAATTAAAAGGAAATGAATTTTTTAAACAATTTCCTTTAATGAGTTTGGAAAGGCTCTCTCTTTGCTCCTAACCTGGGCAAGCTAGTTCCTTATTCTTTCACAAGGTGGTGCTATAAATGTGACTTCCCTTTACTGGCTGAAAAATACAATGTCTTTGATATATTTTGGAATGATTGGAAATTTAACTTGCCACACCGGTGCTTTGTGGTTTCTTGCCAGTTAAGTTAACTATAAAGCATTTATCAGTGACTTTCTGATTACCTGTTACAGGCCATGAGAGAATGTACAGGAAATGATCTGGATAAAAATATAACATTTTCTTTGTTCTCAAGGCAGAGAGCAAAATCTTTACCATAATTGCCTGCATCCCAAAGTGAAAAATCTCTCATTACAATTCCCACAAAAACAAAAATGGAAGGAAAACACAAGAACACAAGAATTCTCGTTGTTTTTAACTTATAGGAACTAAAACGAATTTCCTTTTTTTCTTTTTTCTTCTTTCTTACCTTTCTTTTTAATTTTTTTTGTACAATTTGGAATTCTTTGCTTTGTGTTTTGATGACTAGTTATATTGGTGTAAGTAGCATATCATTATTTATATTTTTTGTTCATGAATATGTATAGGTATTTCTGATGTTTGACTTAATTATCTTACATAGGTTTTAAGTATTCCTGTCAGAAAGTATGTTTATTCTAGTCATTTGAATTGTCTGTGGGAAAAATCATTGGCTATTATGTGCAGTCAAAGATATGATAAAACCTTTAAGGAAGTCAGAATTAATTAATTAATTAGATTTATTGCATTAAATTGTTTTATTTCTCCACCTCTCGAATGCTTATTTTTGTTCCTATTTCTTTCTACCTAATCTTGGAAAATTTTATTAACATTGGGAATCTTTTCCTTTTGTGATGGTGATAAGGAATGCAGAGTTAACCATTTTTATCCCA
Source organism: Avahi laniger (assembly GCA_963575035.1). Taxonomy (NCBI): domain Eukaryota; kingdom Metazoa; phylum Chordata; class Mammalia; order Primates; family Indriidae; genus Avahi; species Avahi laniger. Next base: position 17,883 of record CAUYSK010074702.1, on the reverse strand, counting down.
CTGTTGTGTTAAGATTCATGTAGTCCTCACATCTATACTCACATGGTTTTGTGCTCAGTAGCGCAGTATGTAACTTTAAGAACTGGAGTATAAATAAACCTCAACCAATGGCAGAATGTTTAGAACTAAAAGAAAAACTAGAAATAGTCTAGTTGATTGTCATTTGTGGTATAATAAAAATTATATGTATTTGGTCATTTGTCTCTAGTTCCTGCCACAAAACACAAAAACCTTGGAATTTCCTGAGTGGTAGGAGTGCCTTTTGATATTCATAATGGGCCCCTTTCCACCATTCCTGAGTTTATGCTACTGAAGTGACTCTTGGAGGGCACTGATATAGCTCAGGATGGAGGCTAGTTGCTACAAGAAAAACCAACTACCTGGTCAGAGGATTTAAACTATTAGCCTTATCACCAACCTCCAGGGAAGAGAGAAGAGCTAGAGATTTGAGTTTAATGCTTAATACTTTTTAAACAATCATGTTACGTAATGAAACTTCCATAAAAACTCTGAAACATAGCCAGGCCCAGTGGCACATGCCTGTAGTCCTAGCTACTCAGGAGGCTGAGGAAAGAGGATCACTTGAGCCCAGGAATTTGAGGCTGTAGTGTGCTATGATTGTGCCTGTGAATAGCCACTGCGCTCCAGCCTGAGTGACATAGCAAGACCCCTGACTCTAAAAAACAAAACAAAACAAAACAAAACAAAAACTGTGTTAAAGGAGCTTCCAGTTTCTGAATATATCCATGTGCTGAGAGAGTGGTGACCCCAGAGAAGGCATGGAAACTCTGCACATCCCCTCTCTCCCAATACCTTGCCCTATGAATCTTTTCCATTTGGCTGTTCCTGAATTGAATCCTTTGTAATAAAATGATTATTGTAAGTATAGTTTTCTGAGTCATTCCAGTAAATTATCAAATCTGAAGGGGGGGGTCATAGGAACCCCTAAATTTATAGGTGGCCACATAGAAGTGAGGTATCCTGAGAACCCCATTGTAGCTGACATCTGATGTGGGAGCAGTCTTGTAGGATTGAGCCCCGAACCTGTTGGATCTGGGCTAACTATAGGTAGTTGTGTCAGAATTTAGAATCAAGTGATTAGGAGAATCAAGTGATTTGTCTGCATCCCCATCATAATTAGATCTCCTATGATTTCCAAAGAGACTTTGAGTGAATTCTAATTTGGGGGGAAATTCTCTCTTGTAAAAAAGGCAAATATTTAAGAAGAGGAGAACAGAACCGATAGTTAATGCTTTACATTCAATTGAACTTTGGAATGTAATTTTGCAGAGCCTCTCTCATCCATTATCTAGTTTGCTATTAATAAGACTACAAGTTTAAATGGTGGCATACACTTTTACAGGTGAAGAAACTGAGGCTTGGGGCATGTTGTGATCAAATTATCTGGTCCAATTGACTAGCTGTAAGTAGTGGACCAAGGTTGACATCATGTGTTTTTGGCTTTTACATTCATGCTATCTTTCAGACTTACAGGGAAAAAACATAGTACTATGATCCATGACACTAACATTTACTGAGGGTCAGCTGTGTATTGTACCCTGTACAATAGGTGGGGGCTATGAAGATGAATAAGGTGCAGTCTCAATTATCAAATGGTTCATTATCTAATACAGGTAACAGATTCACGTAAAATTAGAATATCATACAGTGTAGTAATTCTGTAGTAGAGTTCCATTCAGAGCACTGCGGAAGCATGGTGAAGCTAGTGTTGCTCCCATTCTGAGTCAAGCCACCAGCAGCTCTCACCTGAACTATTCCCTAACCTTCTTCTTTCTCTTCTTTGCTCTTGCTCTACACTGTCCATTCTCCTCACAGAAGTTGGAGTCATCTTTTTAAAATGCAAATTAGCTCATGTCATTCCTCTGTATAAAATCCTCAAAGGTAACCCTTTCTATTACTGAACTTAAAATCAAATTCAGTGTCCTTTCCAGGGTCTAAAATACCCTGGAATATCTGACCACTGGCTACTATCCCAGCTTTCCATATTAGCACTTTTTGCTCTGTTCACGATGCTCCAGCCACAGTGGCTTTCTTTGCACTTGTCAAGTACAGCAGGCTTTTTCCAACTAATTTCCATTTTGGGGATTCTGTATCTTGGTATATTTTGGGCCAGAAATACTCTAGTATTCTGGACCATTTGCTTAGAATGCTCTGGGTTCATATTTTACTCAATTGTTTTGTCCCTCTTCTCTCTCCCCTTTCTCTCTCTCTCTGATACCTATTTATTTTTGTCATTCAGATCACAATTCAAATATCCCATTTTCAGGGAACCCTTTCCTGATAACCTTAATTATAGCACTAATCCGAAGCTGACAGTCCTTCTCTATCACATTGCTTTATTTTATATGATTTATATCATTTAGCATTATCCAAAATATCTGGCTTATTTATGTTTCTCTTTGTATCCCTCTCCTCTCCTCACCTTACACACCGGTCCCTGCTCCTTCTACTGAAATGCAAGCTCCATGAGGTCTGGGGACTGTGTATCTCTTGTTAATGGTATTGCCTGGCACATAGTAAGCACTTGATGTTTATTTTATAAATAAATACATTTTTCCTAGGAGTGTTGGGTGATGGTTTCAAATTAGAGGTTGCATTTTGAAGAATGAAACTCCGGAGAGGTTTTCAAGAAGAGAAAAAGTGAAGGTTTGTATGTTAAACCTAGAATTACACATAATTAGAGAATTATTTATCCAATTCCAAAATCTGGTGCAGAAATTTTTTTTTTCCTGGTGAATATTTAACTTCTCCTTATTTTACTTTCTTCTACTCAAAATGTAAACTATACAATCTATTCAAATAGGATACCTACTAAATTTTTGAAGGAGTTGTTGCCTGTTTTACAAGAAAGACTGTTTTGCAGAGGAATGAGCATGTGTCACTCCATTCTACCATTTAGTTGCTCTTTCCTGTTTTTCTGACTTCTCCATCATTTCATCCCTGTCTTTGTGTTTTTTTCTCACTATCTATGCTCAGGCTGGCCAGCGACACCTAGAGGCTGTCGCTGTTGGCAGTCTCAGGGATTGTGCCTTTGTTGCTGTTATTAAGGGAGCCCACACACTGCGGTTGTACCTGCCAGGTCACCTAAGTTAAAGCTAAACAGAGGGTAGAGGCAATTCTAGTGAAATAAAGTGCTTTATTGTCAGGCAGTTTTGCTTCTTTCACTGCTTTGTTCTGGCTATGGGGACAGTTTGAACTGAGCTTTGAGACAGCCCAAGGTACCTTTGTAGAACTACCAGCTGTTCTTCCATTTTTCTCTCTTATGCCATCTGTGACTTGGTTAAAAAAAAAATCTGTTCCTTGGTGTTTGGTGGGGTGAGAATGAGGAAGATGTGAAAGTACTTACTGCACCAAGCTGGCCCATATTTCTGACCTTGCATTAATGAAGTCGGGCAGCTTTGTTATTGTAGAAAGGCATAGTGGTATTCACTACTAAGCATATTGGTATGCAAACACTGGGACATTTTTTCAACCTTTTATAAAGGAGGGTACTTTATGTTACTTTAATTTATGTCAAGCAACACTTATGGGATACTTGTTATCAGAACTCTGTGAGTGAGTATCTGTGAGAGATGTAGAGACGAGTAATTGAATCTAGAAGGGATATGCAGGGCAAGTGTGTGTGTGTGTGTGTGTGTGTGTGTGTGTGTGTGTGTGTGAAATACATAATATAATAACAGTATTTTAAGTGATGTCTATGAGGAATTTAAAGATAGTTAAGATCTCAATGTGATGGTGCTTGCAAATCAAAACAGCCTTCAGGACTGCAGATTCACTTGATGTGCATCTTCAATGATCACCTGCAGTTGACTAGGATAAACCCCGGTTAGGGAAATCATTTTAATCTTAAGAAAATGGTCTATACCTGAGAAAATTTAGTGCATGTTTGGAAAATCAAATATGGAAGTTTGGCTGGATATGTGACATAAATGCAAGATAATTTGAAATGAGACTGAAAAAATAGAAATGAGACATATTGTTGAGCTCTTTAAATGACAAACAATTAACTATGTTATAGGTAGTAGGGCATCCAGACACTTTTGGTTAGGTAGTTGACATGTTTGGAAGTACATTCTAAGTAGATTAATTTAGTAAATTATGTAGGGTATCCTGGAAACGGAGCATCCAGAAGAGAGACAGTGAAATCACGTAGGGAGTGTTTCTTGGGTAATACTACGAGGCTGAGCTAGGCATGTGAAGGAGAGTGACTCAGGTGTGCCCACTGTCATTTGGAGGCCATATATCCAGGTTCCTCAATTTATGATGTTTAGAATGGAAGGGAGAGGATAGTAATATCATTCACATAAATAGAGAATTCATGAAAAGGTGCTAATTTAAGGATAAAATTATAGATCCAATAAAAAACAAAGACCCCTGGTAACTTGCTGGTGTCCCACTCTGTCCTGAAACCCTCTCTGAGTTAGTAATTTAGAATAGACTTTGACCAGTCTTTATGATATGTCCTTATGCCCTGGGTTTCAGGGTTAGTTAATACTGTAACTCATATGGTAAATACAGTGAGAAAATCCCTTGGCTTCTGGTAGAGTTTGTTGTCTGTTCTACTTTCTAGGGAGGTCTCAGTATTAAGGGATCTAGGTATAATAAAAAGTGCACTGACTTTAAAATCTTAGACTGGAGCTTGAATCTTGGAACTACTATTCAGCTGTGGCATGACCATGTTGCCCAGGCTAGAGTGCCATGGCATCAGCCTAGCTCACAACAACCTCAAACACCTGGGCTTAAGCCATCTTTCTGCGTCAGCCTCCGAAGTAGCTGGGACTAATAGGCATGCACCACCATGCTCGGCTAATTTTTTCTATATATTTTTAATTGTCCAGCTTATTTTTTCTATTTTTAGTAGAGATGGGGTCTCGCTCTTGCTCAGACTGATCTCGAACTCCTGACCTCGAGCTATCCTCTCGCCTCAGCCTCCCAGAGAAAACTATTAATGAAAGAAATAATTGTATGAACTAAGGCTTTTAAGAGGAGTTCACGATATAGTATATCATTCTTCATTGCAATATACCCAGCAATTTTCAGTTATAAGTCCCATTGACTTTCAGTAAGCAATATATATATATATATATATATATATATATATATATATATATATATATTTTAGCCAGGCTTCTATTATTTCATATAGGTTGTTTTTTCTGTATTTTATCTTGAAAGGTCACTTTCTTGAAATGTCAAAATGGCATTGCCACATAGCCTCATAGCTAGTAACTAGTTCCATCAAAAGTCTTCCATGTCAAAAAGCATTGCCTAATTCTTTCACCTAAAAGAAATCAAAGTTAATGAAAGCCAGACTGATGGTTTGATAGGGTATTTATCAAAATACTTAAACATTGGTCATAATCCCTATTGATGGAATTTGGGGAGAATATGTGTGTTTGAAGGGCTGGGATGTAGTACAAAGATAAGGAATTATAGCCTGCTTCTATCGTATATGAACACTAAATTCATAATTTAAGGAAGAAAATGACATATAGAAGCCCCCAGCTTAGATGAGTGTGCAGTCGTATAAATTTTATCCATATACCTGGGATTGATTTGTCAACAAAAGAATAATTTTATGGGAAACTTGGGAGCTATCTTAAATGCTTAAAAGTTTATCACGTGAATGTCACAATTTAGGACTAATAGTAATAGTTACATTAACAAAGTATGGCTTGAATGGAGATTTTTCTAACCATTGGAGCTTCCTAGACTTGGAATAGAGTGTCTAAGTGTATTTTGACTCATATCATGAAGGTGTCTGAGCATAACTATCTACTGGTTTGGCCATAGAAGAAAGTTCTACATTTGTTAGAAGGCCTAAAAAAGTTCCAAGGACCTGTTCATAAATTACCATGAATTGCTTGGGAAAATTGGGATAGTCACAACTTTAATTGCAGGACAAGGCCAGTCTCTGGATCATCTAATTCTGTTAATGCTTAACTTTACCTTTAACTTCAACTAGAAAAGATGTTTAGGTATGATGGTTTGACAACTTCAGAAAGTGGTCATCAAATTACCTACTGTTAGGTTAATAAACACCAATGCATCTATTTTAAGTTAATCAATTCACATTTACTTTACATTCTCCTATCTCATTAAATATAAATTAAATGCATAGTTGGGAAGCTTAACTGCAAACATTTTCCAGAATTTATACAAAGCATGAATACAAAATATGTTAATGGCAGCTGGAGGCAGAGCAACTTCAATACTATAATGTTTAGCAAAAAGCATGTTGTTATGTTGGTGAGCAAAAACCAGAGTGAAAGACAATTAGACATCTCTATTAAATAAACATTTTGTTATTCCATAAAGAAAAAAATCATAGGCATTGTGGCATCGTCACGGCAATGATGGAATTTTTCCATCTATAATCACTACATGCAGATTTAGTAACATTGATTTCATTTCTGGGGCTATAGTTCAGTATATTTCTGCCTGGTTAGTTTGAAAATTGTTAATATGGTTTAAATTGAAGTAAATTGAAGATGCAATATAGAGAATCGAACTGTAGCTAAAAGCACTCTACAACTAAAAATAATAGGATGGCTAATGTTCAGAAAAGGGGAACAATCAACACATTTATGCCATTTATTTCTAAAGCTTCAAATTTAGGTGAGAGGTTTTGTCTTGGACATATGGCATTTAGTGACCATAGACCATAAATAAGTGTAGTCTGCTGGAACTTATGAGGATTCTAATTTCATACTCCGGATCCAGTGTCAGCCAAATAGTCAAATATTGACTTCCTTAACATATATACATATTTTTTAAAATAAAGAAATAATTTTGGGAAGCAGTTCCACATTATTTTTTCTGTACATCTTACACAGCATTTACCTGTGTTATCACTATCATAATTCTCCTTTCTCTTCTCAGGGTGGTTTTTCAGGATTTCCAGAGGAGGAGGATCAAAACTGATAGCAGTGGGCACCTCCTGCTTTCCTCACACACGTGCACATTTTTTACATGAATAGATCTTTTTCTCAAAAATTTTGAGAATTCTTGATCTAAAGAATTTAAGAATACACAAGATTGGATTTACTATTGTTTTCCCTTGTTGAACACATTATTCAGTAGGTTTTAGAAATATGTGCTGACAATTATCACCTGAAAATTCTGGTTGACAAAATATAGAATGCCTACAGTATTTATATTACAAAGGCAAATAGATTGAGTAAATCTATTTTTAATTCCAGAGATTCTATTAACTCTTGATGACTCTGTAGCCTATGCATGACTATAATATTCTTAAAATTATAATAACCCCAAATAAAACTATATCCTTTCAATAAAAGTCACCTGTTAACTTTATCCATTCAGACTGCTATAACTGAATACCCTAAAGTGGTGGCTTATAAACAACAGAAATTTATTTCTTACAGTGCTGGAGACTGGGAAGTCCAAGGTCAAAGTGATGGGAGATTCAGAGTGTGCTGGGGTACCAAGAGCTATAGACTGAACGTTTGTGTCCCCCTCAAATTCATATGTTGAAATCTAATCCCCAATGAGATGGAATCTGAAAGTGCTGTGGGAAGTGATTAGGCCATGACAGTGGAACCCTCATGAATGGAATTAGTGCCCTTAAAAAAGAAGCCCCAGAGAGCACCCTTGACCTATTCTACACTTAAGGACACAGTGAGAATATGGCCACCTACCAAGCAGGAAACAAGCCTTTACCTGACCCTGAATCTCCCATCACTTTGACCTTGGACTTCCCAGTCTCCAGCACTGTGAGAAATAAATTTCTGTTGTTTATAAGCTACCACTTTAGGGTATTCGGTTATAGCATCCTGAATGGATAAAGTTAACAGGTGACAAGCAGCATAATTTTTATGTTGAGAGGGTGTAGTTTTATTTGGGGTTATTATAATTTTAAGAATATTACAGTAATGAATAGGCTACAGAGTCATCAAGAGTTAATAGAATATCTGGAATTAAAAATAGATTTATCCAATCTATTTGTCTTGGTAATACAAATATTATAGGCATTCTGCATTTTGTCAACTAGAATTGTCAGGTGATAATGACCATAGAAGTTTCAGTGATTAGATGACATGCCCTTGGTCTTATGGCATGAAAGGACTGTTGCTCATCTATTTTCCAAATTAAAGTTAAGACCTGAATACACACACACCCACACACACACACACACACACACACACACAGACACACACACGCATGCACAAACACCAAATGAGGAAGTGGAGAATAAAAGTAACATAGTTCAGAGACAGTGCTTCTTTTCTGAAGGTACAGTCATGTCTTTGCAATTTTATTTTCCTATATATAGAATTACTATGGACGTAGGTATTGATTTATGTGAATAATTGAAAGGGTAATAGATAAAAAATGGCTATACTCTGAAGCATTAAAATGATCTTTCTTCCCTTTTGTCCTTTTCCCTTCTACTGTAGAAGTCATTTGAAAATAGAAAGGAAGGTGAACCCACATTTATAAGTTACCATATGAAGGTTAAGATAGGCAATTTGAAAAAAAGAGCATTTTCTCAATAAGTTAGGAGAATGATTTTTATTTAAAGTAGATAATTTCTATAAGAGAAAACTCAGAAGAGACTATCTTTCTGCATCAACCTCTCTAAAAGGAAGAATGAGAACATGTAGAACAAAGATGGCCACATAGGAGTTATAGTAAAAATTTCCAAAGCGCTTATGTAGAAGTGCAAACATTTGAGGTTTTGTTCCCAATATATCAAGTTGAGTTATATGATCTTGGGCAAATTCCTTTATATTTGTGATTCTTGGGGTCTCTGTGTGTAAAATTACTTGGTTGGGAAGTATATATACTTGGTTGGGATTTGAAGACTTCTTGAATTTCTGGTATTCTATAGCACGGTCTTTGAGTCTGGAAACATAAATGCTATATGATAAATGATTTTTGCTATGCTTTTGTTTTTTCCCCTTTTATTTTGTAGGGATTTATTTATATTGTAATTTACAAGAATATTAAAGTATTCATTTTTGATGCATGAGAATCTTTCTAAAATACTGGCTTCACTATAGATCCTTTGAGAAGTACTATTAAATATTTTAGAAGATGATAACAATAAACCAAAGGCATTTTGAGTTTGTGTAAATTGAAGCAAAAGTCATTTTTTCTTATTAGAATCTTTCCAGAGCCTAGGAGGTCATATGGCACCTTCCATATTTGACTTCTGTAACTCGATCTTTGGTGTACACATCTACCCCTCTTATGAGACACGGGGCAAGATAATCTCCGAATATCCCCTTTTCGTCAGTGTGTATTTAATCATCAAAGATAATTAACTTGGTACAGATATCTTTTCTTATTGACTTATTAAACATTCCCCTTACCTAGAAAAGAGGAGAAATGATGAAGAGTGGAAATATATAATGCTATACTACTAGGCAAAGACAATGAGTCATTTAAATTCCCTCATGGGGGGTTGAGGAAGAAGAACACACTTCCATATCCACTTAACAGATGCTCAATTGCTCTCCTTTGCACTCTGCCTTTGATGAGAGTTGTATGATGTCTAAATTTAAACTTTCAAAGTGTCAGTTATTTGACTTCTACAGTAGGGGAGAGGTATTATTTCCATCACAGAAATGTTTTGCGGATCAGCTCACTCTCACTGTATGAGTGCAAGACTCTAAGATGTTTTGCATGGACATACTATTTTGAATATTTTACCGTTCACTGTTTACTCATCAGGTTAGTACTTTTCTCTTGATCTTACTGATAAAGGAGCAGAGGAAATAGATATTAGGGAATTGGAATAGACAATAGTGCAGATTAAGAAGCTGAGAAGGCTCAGAGAAAACAAGTAACTTGCCTGAGGTGACATGAATAATTAGTAACAGAACTGACACTAACAATGAGATGTCTTCATCCCAGTTTTAATGTTCTTTCATCTTTGCTACCCTATTCTCTTGAATTTCTTTCAAACCTCTATTGTACTATCTAGCACTCACATTGTTATTTTCTTAGAAATGGATCAATATTGAGAATTTAAAAAATAATTTCATCTATTATCAATATTGGAGATGTTTGTTTTGATACAGGATCTAAAGTGCATCATAGAGACGAAATACGTTACCGTGTCATGCTATGGATAAAGAGCATCATTAGTGAAAATGTGTTTTTAAGAAAATAATCGTTATCATTTATAAAGTGGGTACTTTATGCCAGTGTCATTTTAATTGCTTTACTTATTTTAACTTAATGAATCCTCACAACACCTCGTAAGGTACTTACAATTATTATCATCATCCCTGCTCTGTGAATGAGGACACTCCTGCCCACAGAGGGTAAGTAGCATGCCTAAGGTCATACAGATGGTAAATGCCTAAACAAGGACTGGAACCAGTAGTCTGGCTTCACTGTTTGTGCTCCACCTCACTACATCCTACTGTCCCCCCAAATAATTGTCTTATTTTTCTTTTTGCTGGAGAACTTTAAAATGCAAAAGAGTACAAAGAGGAAAATAAATTCATCTTTGATCCTACCACCCAGAGATAATGTGTTAACAATACTGAGTTGTGTTGTTGTTTAATTGCAAATCAACTTATACAAAAATATCCAGGCATTTCAGCAGCACTGTAATTCAGTAAAATTTCTCTCATTGGATGTCATTGGATGCTGCAGTATATGCAAAGTGGAGACACTTCAAAATATTTTGGGCCCTGTAAAATAAACAGCTGCTGTTTGAAGGGTAACTCCCTATTACCTTAGCACAACACTGGTGTGCTCCTGGCCCCTTGGACATGCTGACAAGATATAGATTAAAATGGGCTTTCTTAAATGAAATGCTCATCTCCAGACAGATGGAAGCTTCCTGTGTATCTGGCCTACTTCCAGCCATTACCTCCAACAGAAGGAGGTGGAGGTTGGTGCCTCAGAGCTCATGACCTTCCCCGTGTTAATGTGTCTTACATTTATAGTCATATAGTTCTTTAGAATTCAAGATGAAAGTGGCTTTCTATATGTAAGCAGTAATTCTGTTGTTACCAATAACATGAAAATAGAGTCAATCCAAAAGCAGGCATCTAAAAAAAGGACAGCCTTCTTAAAAACACAAAACAAGCAGCTTTCAACATTTCAAACTCACTCTTCTAACTTAGTTCAATAAAGAAACTGCTAGTAGGAATTTTCTGCTTAAGAAATTTTCTTGGGTTGCTCATGATTAATTCTGTCGAAGAAGTTCAGGGTAGCTATGCAAAGAATGGGCATCTGCTGGGATCTGACTTCAGTGTCTGAGTGCTGAGTGTGAGCTTGACTATTTCTATTTTGTGGCATAGTTTCACTAAGGAAAATGTTTTGGGTACTCAAAGGAGGGGAATTCATGTGTTCTTCAGTTTCTTTTTTTACCTTCAAAATGATTTAATGCAAGTATGAATAATCTTGGGCAAAATGGTGGTTTCAAATGCCAAAATCCTTTGATGTCCTAGAAAATGCATGTGGCTTAAACATTACAAATCAGTTTTCTTTGCTGTGCTTGTAACATTTCAGATTAACACATAGCCTTTCACTGGTTTGTTGTACAACCTATTTTCAAGGAGATATTATTTAATTGTAAGTAATAAATTTCATGCATGTGTGTACAGTCCTAATATAATTGCTTTCCCGTTAGCTTCCAGTGAATTTCTAAATAATCTTGGAGATAAAATCTTTTGTTTATGAAGTATTTGCAAGCAGATAAAATTTCTGACATTTATTCTACAATTAAATCACAATTCTTACAGCCAAGTAATGATGCAATCATTGTGAGTTACATAATAAAAAAAAAGAAAAATCAAATAAAGTGACCGAAAATTTAATAAAAAACTTTCTAAATGGCAATTCTGGCAGGATAAAATGTAAAAAATTCAATTTATTAAATTTCCTTTTTGGAGGGGGCCAGAGCTTATGTTGGAAGCTGGGAGGAATGGATCTACCCTCATCTAACTTATATTCTAGTTAAGTAATGGAAAGTAAGCAAAGAGTGAGGACCAAATACATACACTGTAATTCACATAAAATGGTAGAATTTTATGTGTATTTATTATATTTTGTTGCTATATACTTTTTGTTTTTATTATTATCTTAAGCTATGGAAGTATCTCAAAGATTTTCATAATATGGAAGTAGTCTTTTCATTTTGGGGACAGGGAAAATGCAGGCACTAACAAATTGAATAACTTCACCCTATTATGAAGAGAAGAAAATTTCTTGAAATTTAGGCCTCAAGTTCTCATTCATTCTTCACATCTTCTGCCATTCTAAATAACATGCTCTATTTGTCACAAAATCACAAGGTTGCAATCCATCCTTCTTGACACCCTTGGTGTCACTTGACACTTCTTGGCAGAAGCGCTAATGCATAACTCCAAGTCAGGGCAATCAGACCATTTCCATACTTGAAAATGGAGGAACATGTGACCTAGAGATGTCTTAGAGACTTTTTTCCTCTGGGGAAGTATAAGAAGAGACTAGAAAGCCATTTAGTTTAGACATAGAAAAAACTCCAGGAAGATGGGGAAAAGGGACTGACTGGAAGATATTAAAAGCACCTTTCAACTTCAATGTCTATGATTTCTTGGGACTTTCTCTACTGCTATAGTTCTCCAGGTCTAAGAAACAATGCAATATATAGATGAGGGTAGAATCTGATTTTTTTTTCCTTGTCAAATCTCCAAGAAAGGGAGATAATTCAGAAAACAATATAATTTCTAACAATATTTTTTGTCAATGGCCATGAAATATAATTCTTGGGCATCAAAGATCACAACTCAGTCTTGGATATAGTACAATTAGAATTAGAACATCAGCTAATATATTGTTTGACATTCCTGCCCAAACAGTAATGGTTACCAGTAAAGCTCTATGTAGAAGGAGGGGGAAGAAAATGAGAACTGGATGCCCTTAGCTATCTTTTTAAAGTCTCATTATCCACTTTTGTGCAGACACCCTTTGCTTGAACTGAATTATTACTTGTATCTTTTTCCTGACTATGACTTATGCCATCTTCATTCTTTACCCCCATAATATTTCTTATAATCAAAATCTTCTTATGAAAATCTTATCTATTTTCATGACTTTTCTCAAATATCATCTTCTCTGTGAAGTCTATTCTGATGAGGTTGCAACCTCTCTTTCATTTGAGCCTCTAAAGCACTCGGTGCTTTCCTTCAAGCCCTTAATCTCTCTGACTTGTAATAATGTCTTTTGTGTTCAATCTTATTTATTCTCCTAGACTCTGAACTCTATATGCAAAAACTATCTTCTACTCTCTCTGTAGCTTTCCTATTACCTGTCAAAGTACCTGGCTCCTGGTAATGATGGTTCACTTAATAGGCTAATAAATATAAGCAAATATATGCTACTTACCATAACATACCATACAAAATAGTGCTGCAGGCTTTAGAGTCAGTCAAAATAAGAATCTTGCCTCTACCACTTAATGTACTTCAGTAAATTATTCAGCCTCTATTTCTCTTAATTTTCTCTTGTGTAAAGTTGGGATTATATCTGTACTTTTCTTAAAAGGTTGGATAATCCTGACAATATTTAAGATAGCATCTTAAATAATACATGTAAGCAGCACTCAGCATCATGCCACATAGTTATTATTTTTATTATATCAGGTTCTACTGATGTCTACATAGCAACTACTGTACTCAAGCATCTTTCAGTCTACTTAAGAGGACAAGAGAAGAAAACAGATAATTAGAATTCATTATGATAAGAGGTATGATTAAATGGTTTGCTAATATAAGTTTTTTAGCCACCAGTTTCATGTATTCTTGCCAATTTAAGCTGATCATTAGGATTGGAAAACTTCTGCTTTTCTGCCCAACAATTTAACAGTAATATAAACTTTCAAGCTCAGGATCTATATAGAGCTTCTGAATTTATATTAGCACTAAATGAGTGTGACATATAATCCCACAGTCAGAGAAAGCCATTTCTCCCAGCACTTTAATGTACTTTATGGGCATGAAAAATCCTAAGAGTGTTTCAGTCAGCAGTTCAGGAGTCAGACTTCTGTTAAATTTTTTTCTTATACAAAGCCAACTGAAAGGAAGTGATAGTCATAGACTCTCAAGAATTTTAAAGCTTAGGGATAATGTGATCCATATCTCATTTTACAGATGGCGAATCTGTGACCCTTAAAAGGAAAGTGACTTGCCCAAAGTCACACAGCTTTTAGGTGGGAGAGCTAAGGCTTTGAGAATACATTATGCAGCTTTATAAAATGTCTTAATATAACATTTACACATTTATTTAGATCATTAAACTTAAAAATTTAAGTAGCCTTATCAAACTTCTTAGACAAAAAGAAATTGCTTCAGTCACCTCTGGTAGATAGCCCTCTATCCTGTGATTTATCACATATTATAACACAGAATTCACTTATTTTCTAGACCTGTTTCACTATCAGACAGTTTTAGATGTTAAAATGTTATCTTTTACTTATTTAACTCCTTTCAACTTCCACATACTTTTAGACAATAAAAATAAAATGTTGTGCTTCTGTTCAAAATGATACGGTGAGCCAAACAAGAAAGAGAAATTTTCAGGTGTCAAAGATGAACGCATAAGTCCAAAGTGAGTAGGAATAGTGCCTTCCTTTCACATACAACACAAGAACAAAGCTATCGTGACTATTAGCATTTTAAAGTCCACAAAAAGACCAGGATCATGCTGGCTAGTAACTTTTGAACTGAGCTTCCTTCATAAACCAGGAGTCTGTTCACTCTGTTGATTGTTTCTTTTGCTGTACAGAAGCTTTTTAGTTTTGGGAGAAAATATTTGCAAACTATGCATATGATAAGGGACTAATATCCCAAATTTACAAGGAACTCAAATAGCTCAACAAAAAATGCAAATAACCACATTAAAAATTGGGCAAAATACATGAACAAACATTTTTCAAAGGAAGACATACAAATGTCCAAGAAGCATATGAAAAAATGCTCAACATCACTAATCATCACAGAAATGCAAATTAAACCCCAATGAGATACCATCTTACACCAGTCAGAATGGCTATTACTAAAAAGTCAAAAAATAATGGATGTTGATGAGAATGTGGAGAAAAGGGAACACTTATACACTGTTGGTAGGAATATAAATTAGTACAACCTCTATGGAAAACAGTATAGAGCTTTCTTAAAGTTCTAAAAATAAAACTACCATTCTGTCCAGCAATCCTACTACTGGCTATCTACCCAAAGGAAAAGAAATCATTACATTAAAAAGATACCTACATTCATATGTAGATACCTACATTCACATATATACACACATACACACACCAGAGAATACTGCTCAGCCATAAAAAGGAATGAAATTATGTCTTTTGTAGCAACATGGATGGAACTGGAAGCTATTATTGTAAGTGCAATAACTCAGAAACAGAAAGCAAATACCCTGTGTTCTCACTTTTAAGTGGGAGCTAAATAACGTGTACACATGGACATAGATAATGGAATAGCAGACATTAGAGACCCAGAAGGATAGGAGGCTGGGAGGGAGGTGATAGCTGAGCAATTACTTCATGGGTACGATGTGCATTATTTGGGTGATGGATACACTGAAAGCTCAGACTTCACCACTACATAATATATCCATGTAACAAAATTGCACTTGTGCACCCTCTATATACAAAAATAAAGAATAAATAAAATTTATATTACAATTCAAATAATGTAGAATGGTAATAAGTTCGAGGAAAAATAAATAAATCAGGAATCTTCAAATGATGTTCATCACCATCATTATCATCCTAGAAAAACTTAGCCAAACATGCTAAGGATATAGTTACCTGCCCCTGTCTTTGGGTATAAAAATAATTATTTTGGGGATTTTTTTGAGACATCCAGCTTTTGATGAATGGAGATATATGGTGGAAATTCCACTACCTATTCAATGTTGAGAACAATAAGAAAAGCAAAAATTTAAAACTATAAAAAATGTTATGGAACCAGTGAGCCCAGTAGGGCTGAGTAAAGATAATTACATAACTACTTTTCAGGGTGGAAGAGAGTAATCACTAAAAATAACATTATAGGCACAAATTTCACCACATGGGAGACCATACGTGGCTATGAGAAACAGCTAGTGAATATAACAGATAGGAAAATTGACACACGAGGTACAAGATAACATGGACTCATCTGCTAGGAACTTTAGGTATGTTTAAATTTTGAAAAAGAAAAATAGAAGATAATCCAGGAATTAATAATAATATTTGAAAAAGAGAATAGATTTAAGAAATAAATTTGTGAGTGGACCAAATAGAAATTCTAGAAGTGACAAATATAATTGTCAAGATAAATACTAAATGGAGTAAAATAAACATTATCTTTACTGATAACTTTGGTAACAAAGTTACTAAGAGGTACAAATGGACAAAAATTAATAAAAATTCCTTCTAAATAATTTATGGATTATATAAAAATTCATTGTGTCTTTGGGTCAAAAGATACGGTAAGTTCATACTGAAAAATCCCGTTGGCATCAAACATTTAGCAATAACATTTTATATGCTAGATGACTAGATAAAGATAAAACAAATAAGATAGCAAGGCATAGCCACAGTAATAACAATATGAATATCTCAATGGTTGAGAGTCAGAGAATTAAACAAGGTGTTTAGTAGTAAAAGAGCTATAATGAATGCCCTAGTCTGTGTTGAAAAGCCAATAGTAGTAACTGAAGGCTTTGTTTCTATAGGGTAACAAAGAATGAGTGTTCCATGCAAGTTGGGGGCTTGGAATCTTGTTACTTGGACACAGGAATAGAATGTGACAGTCTTACTTACCTGAAGAGGCTGACTAGAACAGTTATCCACTGCTGCCTGGGGTCACAGTTTATATGGAGCCCTGAACAGAGAGGTGAAGGAAGGAGTACAGACATAGCTTTGAGAAAAGAACTGAATCAAACTACTCCTGCCTGAATAACCAGATCTGCAGAGTTCCTATTTTGTTGCAGTGTTAGACTTGGGAAGTGTTATTGTAAATGCGGTTCTAGATTGATGCGTTGGAGGATGTAAGTAGAAACTGCTAGACAATGAGAAGTGAGTATAAAGGGAAAATAAAAAAGTAAATATAAAAATAAACCAACCTTTTCCCGTAAAATAAACCTGAAATCCCTAATTCTAATTGCATGAAGTTATTTAATGGTAAGAAATAAAGCCAAGAAAATCAATGATTAGATCACTAATTCACTCTACATGAAATTAATGTTGTAGAGCAGTTTTACAAAGACTTTAAAATAAGTGTGTTATTTATATTCCAATAATTTATTATTTATTATGGTAGTAATAAATTTCTTCAAAATGGATCTGGTTAAAAAAGAAGTAAAAAATAGTGATGAATGATAGATTAGAAGGATTCAATATATGTCTAATAAGAGTTCCAGAAGAGAATAGAGATTATGCCAATGAAACTTTTTTTTTCTTTATTTCAGCATATTATGGGGGTACAAATGTTTAGGTTATGTATGTTGCCCTTGCTTCCCCACTCCCCGCCAAGTCTGAGTTCCAAGTATGCCCATCCCTTGGATGGTGCACGTTGCACTCTTTGTGTATGCAAATACCCGTCCCTCCCTCCCTCCTCCCCCCTGCCTGACATCCAATAGATGATATTCTTATATGTGCACTTATGTGTTGATCAGATAATACCAATTTGTAGGTGAGTATATGTGTGCTTGTCTTTCCATTATTGGGATACATCACTTAGAAGAATGCGATCCAGCTCTATCCAGGAGTATACAAGAGGTACTTTTTCACCATTGTTTCATAAAGCTGAATAGTACTCCGTGGTATACATATACATTTTATTAATCCACTCATGTATTGATGGACACCTGGGTTGTTTCCACATCTTTGCA
>CAUYSK010074701.1:0-15645 GCA_963575035.1 Avahi laniger | reverse complement strand
CTCCAATGGGACAAGAAACTGCACCAGAAGTCAACTTCACATTTGAAGGAGATATTGGAAAGAACCCAGATGAAGAAGATAACACATTTTATCAAAGACTCAAGTCCATGAAGGAACCACTAGATGCACAAAATATTCCAGGTATATAAATATGGCATGGAAAAAAATATTTTTTTTCAACTTTAAAATCAATCTCAATTACCTATGGTCAAAACTGTTAGATGCTAACTATTAATATATTGGAAATATACTGGCTTTTGCAAAAATATTCATTTCCAGTCTAATCCAACAAAAAAAGAGGCCTCAGAACATTATAGATCCATGGCTTAATTAAGTTATTGTCTGCACACATCTGAAGGAAACTAAGACATGACTTAGAATTTAGATTTTTTTAAAAGGCTAATACTGTATATGTAAAATAATTCACCATATAAATGTCTCCCCCACCAGACAGTTTTGGAAATGTATCTCCAGAAATGAAGCCAGTTCGACATTTAGCCTGGGTTGCCTGTGGTTATATAATATGGCAGAATTCTACTGAAAACACATGGTATAACATGGTAAAAATTCAAACTGTCAAGCAAGTGGTAAGTAATTTCTGTAAAACACACTTTAGTAATGGGGCTAATATTTGTTGAAAGTGTTATAATTCATAATTTTTAATAGTGCCCCTACAGTCATTTTGTATTTAAAATAGAAAACCTGGTATTTCAAAGGAGGGGCCAGTTAAAATCAGGATGAGAGAAGGTGGAGAGTTGTAGGAAGAGTCCAAAAAACAGTAACTGGTCTGAAAAGTTGCTTGGTTTGGCTAAGAGATACAAACCATCGCCTCCTTTACCTCAAACTTGCCTTTCTAATAACTGTGCTGGCTTAGTTTGCATTCCCTGGGCACATACTGACAAGAAAATATGACAATAACAAGGCAAAGCCAAGGATTTCAACTTTCTATTAATAAGAAGTATGTAGACTACACTTCCAAAAAGCACCATGGTAATGACAGTTGTTAGTCAAGTCAGATTTAACTATAATGCTTTACTCAAACCGTCTTCTAGAGCAAAAAGGTTTGGAAGAGTTTTATTAGTTGAGGCAAGACAGAATCCCAGGTATACTATATATATAGTCTGCCCTCCGTGTCCCATCCACATGCACGGATTCAACCAAACCTGGATTGAAAATTTTGGGGCAAAAAAATGGATGGTTACATCTGTACTGAACACATGTACAGACCTTTTCTTTTTGTCATTATTCCCTAAACAATAAAGCACAATAACTATTTTCAAAGCATTTACATTGTATTAGGTATTATAAGTAATCTAGAGATGATTTAAAGTATATGAGAGGATGTGAGTGCGTTATATGCAAATACTACACTATTTCATGTAAGGGACTTGAGCATCCGTGGATCTGGTATCCAAGGAGGGTCCTGGAACCAATCCCCCATGGATACTGAGGGATGACTATATTTGTAATGACTCTCCTCATCCTTAATCTGCTATATGAAGGTCATCGGGGCCACTTTTTATGGGCAGTCACAAGTGAAGCTACAATTTGAAAGAGTAAAGTCTTGAGATAAAATTTCACATTCAGCTTTTATGTGCAATTTAATACAGATTATTTCCTTTAGCATCTTAACTTTTGTGTTCAAATTACTATAGACATGCCATACTGAAACTATCTCTGCTTCTTTCCTCTACTGAAATGATGGTCCCACAGCTACTTAAGAGACATGGCTTGCATTTTTTCCCCAGGGATCAGCCTGAAAAAAAAAATAGCATCTCCATCTTTGTGAACCTTGCTGTACTGTCTCTAAAATAGTTTTACTACTCATTCCTTAGCTTACTGTATATAATTTTCTCTTATAACCCATTTAATCATAATTTACAACCTTGTATCTTACTTGTTGCCAGCTTTGCTTTCTTAAGTCTGATGTGATGACTATTTAAAAGTACATTTTTCTAGACCTTAAAGAGGTAAGAATAAAATATTTTATTTTAGCTTTATTAAGAGGTTAAAAAGAACAAAAAATTACCCTAGTATCTAATGGAAATCAAGAAAAATAGAGTGCAAAGAAACCACAACAGTTTTAGTTAGCTCCATGAGCAAAAAGGATTTTCTAATTGACTTGTTTCAGCTTGTAAGTAACAAAATGCAAGGCGACTGGAGCACCTTTTCTCCACAGGCTTTTGTCACCACTTATTAGATACCTCTGGGCACCAGAGGGCAGGATACTCAATGACAATATCCAAGAGTATGATGCCAAAAACCTTACATAAATATAACAACTTTTTAATAAACAAAGCAAGCCTTTTTTCTAATGCATTTTCATAGACATCAACCTTGGTTATGACATTCCTATAAGGGTATAAAGGTCTCAAACAATTGAGTCCAGGTACAGAGGTCATAAAAATCATAATCATGATTTTTCAAGTCATGTTTTTAGCAAAATATATATAAGATAGTGCTAGAAGTTTTATGAAAAGACTCCTGTAATTCTTCACCAAATTATGATTTTAAAGCATTCATGAAAATCTCAACAGGAGGATATAAATACTACTTCAGGCCACATATAGTATGTATCTTCACCTATTAAGATTCAACATGTAAGAACCGTTACTGATTTTTATGTTATCTTTAAAGGACATTCTTTGTTGATATATTCAAAGAAAAGATTTTTTCAAGGTACTATAAAGAGAATAGTATGCTTTTATTTGACCCTGGGGCCAATAATCACTGTTAACCAAAGGAACTACAGGAGATTGCTGCCCCTTGGCATCCAAGGCACATCTCAGTACATTGACTACAAGCCTTAACAAGCCTTGTGTAAGCACAGCATATCTCTAATGATGATGGTTTTAAACTGTGCATATGCAGTATTTCTGTGTAGCTGACGGTATAAACACTTTTTATTCCCAAAGCAATAAATAGTACAGATCAAAACTTTAATTTTAAAATCAGATTAACTATATTCATTACACTTTACTATTTTCAGTTTTCTAAAAGAGAATTTCTATTGTAAAATTGGTTTAATAATATATATTGCTATGATTTATCCCTTAAATCTGCGGTCCCCAACCTCCATGCTGTGGAGCTATGCCACCACCACCCCCAACTCCCGTTTGTGGAAAAATTGTCTTCCATGAAACTTAGGAAGAGGTGAGAGAGCAAAGCTTCCTCTATTTTTACAGCTGCTCCCCATTGCTGGCATCACTGCCTGAGCTCCTCCAACCCTGTCCGTGGAAAAATTGTCTTCATGAAATTGGTTCCTGGTACCAAAAAGGTTGGGGATGTTTGCCTTAAATAATGCTTTTCTGAGCAATGGAAACATTAAGGATTCTTAAATAACAAGCTACACCCTGTAATGCTCATAAGTAGCTACCACAACTTGGAAACTAAAAATGGGTGAACAAGTTTTAGAGTAACAAATATAAAATCATATCTCAATCATTTCAATACAAAATTCATTAAACTACCAAATAGTATTTATACTAAACATTTAATATTTTTAAATCATCTGTTTTACTTAAATAAATTTACCTTTGTTCTAACCAATAATTCCTGTGAAATCAGAAGCTTTCTATAAATAAAATGAAAAATAAAAATTTTAAAACACCAAAAAATATATATAAATAACATCATGATTTTTAAAATGTAACTTGAAAGAACACTTACTTTATAAGAGAACAGTTTTTCTGTCAGGTTAAATTGAAATAAATTATGACATTCAGTTTTTTTTACCTAAATGGAAGTATTAATATAATGATCTACTAATCTAAGCTGATTTTTAAAACTAAAATGTCATTTTTGCCAATGACATTACATTTTAAACATCAAGTTTTTATTTTTTTTCACAGCAAAGAAATGATGACTTTATTGAATTAGATTACACCATTTTACTTCATGACATAGCATCTCAGGTAAAGTATCATTTACCTTTTTGATGCCACTTTGTAAACTGAGACTTCTTTTATAGCCACAGTATGCTTTATTGATTTTGACTCTAAATCAGAATTCATGTAAATTCAGATAGGTACCAGGTTGATGTATATTACGGTTATGGCAATTTAACTTGTTTTGTGCCATTCTTTTTTTTTTTTGAGACAGAGTCTCTTTTGCCCTGGCTAGAGTGAGTGCCGTGGTGTCAGCCTAGCTCACGGCAACCTCAAACTCCTGGGCGCAAGCAATCCTTCTGCCTCAGCCTCCCGAGTAGCTGGGACTACAGGCACGCGCCACCATGCCCAGCTAATTTTTTCTATATATTTTTAGTTGTCCAGTTAATTTCTTTCTATTTTTAGTAGAGACAGAGTCTCACTCCTGCTCAGGCTGTTCTTGAACTCCTGACCTTGAGTGATCCTCCCACCTTGGCCTCCCAGAATGCTAGGATTACAGGCGTGAGCCACCGCGCCTGGCCGGATTTCTTTCTTATCTAAGATTGTCCCTCTCACCTTTGGAATATCATACAGGCATATGTAAACTTCTTGAAGAGGTCTTCCTCAACAGTGCACTATATATCTTGGGTCCATTCAAAGTAGAGCCTCCTCTGCCAAAACATCAACCTGAACGTCACGAAAAACAATGTAAGGGTGAAGGGGAGAGCAATACCTGCACAGTTGGAGAACGCAGAAGCTCAGAGAATTTTGGAAGTGCTGCAAAATGAATACTATCTGGAGATATTCCTAAGACTCCTTTATCCTTTTCTTCCTTAATGATACAGACTATTTTTTTATCTTAAATGGATAATGAAATCAAACAAAAGTATATATTACATAATGAAACCTATTTTTAAAGTATATTTGGAAAAAAAAGAATATCTGCTACCAGGCTAGGCCAGATGAGGATTACTGGCTCCTGTTGAGCAAAATTTGAACTTGGTAGGCCTGAAGATGGGGCAGAGTGCTCAGATACCCCACTTGAAATGCCCTCGGTTTTGCTGATGCTGATAATGGCAATGAGTATGGATGGAGCCTCTGTCGGGTGCCAGGCACTGTATAAGGCACTTTGTATAACTTAGCTTCATCCTTCCAGCATTTTACATATCAGGAGACTGAACCCCTCATCACTGCCACTACTGAGGGGCAGTGGCTAGATTCAAATCAAATTGGATGAGCCTTTCTGCCCTGCATTGTTTGCCCAGGAGCACTAGGACACTCCCATACTGCCTGGGCTTGGGGAGTAGCTTCCTAGCTAGACTTCCTGATGCCAGCCTCCTTCCTGGGATCTTCCCCTACAGTACTGTTAAAATAATCAGCTGGAACATTGTTTCAGTCACAACTGAAAGATTTTTGAATTGCACATTTTGGAGGGGGAAAGACACATAGTTTTTGACTTGAAGAAGTCTGTTAACTTTTCTGACCCTCCCTCTCAGCAGAGGCTGTAGTGCCACACAGAAAGCAGTTTCTAGAAACGATTTCTAATGTGTGTGGCTACAAATGGAACTAGGCCTAGATTCCAAACAGAATCAGACATGGGCGTCAATGTCAATACACTTTAAAAAGTTACAAGAGAAGAAAGTGGGCAACTTGCTCCTTGCATGGCTACACTTAAAAGTGTCCTTCTTTCTCAGATAAAAATAAGGTTAAAGAACAAAAAAAAACCCAGCTTGAATAAATAAGCATTCAGGAAGACAAATCTGAGGCCAGATAGGGAGGCAGGGTGAAGACATTCATGTTTTTATCCTGGTATCAAGAAAGAATATTTGGTAGCCTCTTACACCCTGTTCCTACATTGCATGATGAAAAGCCAAAAGTAGTTTTTACCAGAGGAAGGAGAAAATATATTTATTTTCTGTAGATTGAAATTATGAATCTAAAAGGTAAATCTTCCTATTGTTCTGCTATTTAGTGTAGTGAAAATGATATAAGACATTTTAAAACTATCACTGGGTGATGATTAAATCCAGATTACTATCTTTGAAGAGAAGCAATGTTTTTTAAAGATAAATCATTCAATCTGAGGAAGAGCACAGGCTTGTTTAAATAACTTATTAAAATTCTAACAAAAGGTAAATCATTCAAAAGTTTATTTTCTCTAGGAACTTCACACGGCATTTTTTTGCTAATTGCACAGAGCCAGGGTGGCCTTCTCAGTTGTGCCTCAGAGCGTAACACCAAAAACCTGTCACATCGTCTTCAGGCCCAAACAGAGCGGGCAGAATGGGAGAGAAGGGACTGCCTGAAGTCTGGAAATAACTTCAAACTTACAGAAAATTGAAGGAATAGTGTGATAGAACAACTCCTGTATACCCTTAACCCAGATTCACCAGGTGTTTACCTTTTAGAACATTTTGCTTTATCATTTTCTATCTCTCCATATATGTGTATATATACATGTATGTCCACACACAGGCATGCACGTACATATTATTTTTTTCTGGACCATTTGAAAACAGGTCTCTTATGTCATGTCCCTACCTTTAATACTTCAAGGAAAAATGCCTAAGAGCAAAGATCTTCTCATACATAATCACAGGACAGTTATCCAATTTGAATAGTTTAACATAGGTGTAATACTTTTTTGTCTGTTCCACAGTTCTGTTCCGATTTTGTCAATTGTCCCAGTAATATAACTAACAGAATTTTACAATAGGCAGGTTGAAAAATAAAAATATTTTTCTTCTAAGAGTGTAAGAAGCTTCTGAATTTGAGGTTCAATAGAGAAATGAACCAGTTGCCCATCTCTAAACACCACAAATAAGAATTTATAATCAACAGAAATATTAGAAACCAAACTTACCTCTGTGCTTCTGAGAAGTGGTGTTGCAGAGATGAAATCAGCCAAGGTCACTAAGTGGGGTTTTGATGTGAACTTTGGTGCTGGGCTGTTGTTGCGGATTTTCCAAAGTAAATACGTCCCAATACAAACATCAGGCAGATGGCTTGGTCAGCAGAAACCCCGTCAACTGTGTCTTTGATCACTGCTGAGTGGCTTGCAACTCCTCAGCTCCAGTACTTATGCATTGCGGTCACTGTGTCAACGTGCTATGCTAATGTGCGTGCACAGCCTTGGTGCAGGAGCCGCCCTTGCTGAAGTCGCTGCATGACTGAGGCTCTCTTGAGAGTTCTGGGGGCCAGGTTCATTGGGTTGGCTCCTCTGTTCCTCTGAAAGTAGAGACCACACATCTGCCTCCCACTGTCATCTCCTTCTGGGATGATTTGCAGCATCTGACCTCACCTTGGTCTGCATGGCCGACATGGCTGGTTTGGCTGCTAGGCAGGTGTCCCCATCCTCCCATGAGCATTTTCCTCAGTGAAAAGTGGAGGGGGAAGAATGAGATTAGAGGCTTATGGAATAAGGAGATCATGGCATGGACCTTTCTTCAGTCAAGGGTCACTGTGTTTGTCGCCAGAATGTGCAGCCCAGCTCCCCCATCTGCTGTAGGACAGATGAGATATTACTGAGCAGTGCTTCCCAAACTGAAGGCCACCTAGGCAGTCATGGAGATCTGTGGGACTATGACAATTTTCTTTTAAATTTGTATTTTTAATTTAGCGATCTAAAAAGTTGTTAAAAGAATATTTTGGATTGTTTGAAGGACGAGCTTATCACAGAGCAATGCTCTCTGATGATTTTGGTGCCTGAGAGTATGTTTGGGAGTGTCGGCCCCCAGAGCCCATCTGAAGGGAGTGCGCAGTTCAGACGGGAGAATCTGCAGGAGTGCCAGGGGCTTCGGAAGCGGAGGGTGGGGGGGCGTCTATGCATCTCTCTGTTTGAGAAAGTATGGTATGTAAAGGGCCATTGTCTTCAGGACAGGGACTGTGGTCGAGTTTGAGTTGGGTTGTGGCTTTGGTCAGAGCAATTTTCTCAGAGCCTTCATCTGTCCTGCTCAACACTGAGACTTCAGCATGGCACCACCATGCTGGCTTACAGAGGCCGTTACCTGTGTCTGGGCTCCTCCTCAGGGCTTACTGAGCCCCATGAGATCTGCTCCTGGCCAGCTCCCTCGTTCTCTGTCTTGCTCTCACATGTGCTCACCCTGGCCCCTGACAGAGCCTTGGCACTTGCTGTTCTTCCTGCTTGAGGCACCTTCATCCAGACCAGTACGTGGCCGCTGCTCTCACTATTGCCGTCGTCTCCAGTGGGGCCACACTGGCCACCCTGGCCGGAATCGCACTTCTCACCTTTGGCTCTCAGTGTTCTCCCCTTCGAGATGAGGGTGATGATTACATGTACTGTGTAAGGTTGTTGTGAAAAGTAAATGAGATGATGAATTCATGGGAAGCACATGGAGTGGTGCCGGGCACATGGAAGATGCTCAGGAAACGTGAGCCCTCACCACTCACAGCGCACGTACTTATTCACAGAAGCTATCTGGGAGGGGACGGAGCCTTCATTTTCTACCCTGTAAACTTCTTTTTTGGAATTTTTTTCTATAAGTGTGTATTACTTTTGATTTTGTTTATTTGTTTGAGACAGGGTCTCGCTCTGTCACCCAGGCTAGAGTTTAGTGGTATCACCATAGCTCACTGCCACCTCAAACTCCTGGACTCAAGGGATCCTCTTGCCTCAGCCTCCCAAGTAGCTGAGACTACAGGCACGCACCACTATGCCTTGCTAATTTTTTTTTTTTTTTGGTAGAGATAGGGTCTTGCTATTGCTTAGGCTGGTCTCGAACTCCTGGCCCCAAGCAATCCTCCTACCTCGGACTCCCAAAGTTCTAGGATTACAGGCGTGAGCCACCACACCCAGCCTACTTTTGTCATTTTTTTAAAGTTAGCAACCAGTGATGTTTCCTGCACGTCCAGATTTCTGATCATGTAAGCCACTATTGAAAAAACTGGATTTCAACCCTTGACACTTTGACATTTTTCAATGTGTTCCCCATTTAAAGGTTACAGATTGTACGTGGTTTCAGCCCCCACTGCAAAGCGGTACCTCCTGTCACACATGCTCCTTTGTTTTTTTTTCCGGTTTCAGGGCTTGCCTCATGGTTAGAAATTTTTGCAACTTTTTAATATGAAATTTTAAAAATATACAGAGAAATTGGAAGAATTGAATAGTGAACAGCCATATACCAAGCCCCTAGATAGAACAGTGAGTATTTTGCCATATCTGCTTAATTACGCGTGAGGGGGCTATTTCCTGGGATATTTGGAGGGAAGAGGACATGGAGATGGAGACACTTCAGCCCTGAGCACTGGGGCCTGTGTCTCTTCAATGAAAGGGCGTCTGCCCCGTGCTGCACCACCACACACGCCTGGAAAAAAATCACAGTCCAATCAGATGTTCTGTGCAAGTCAGATTTCAGAAGCAACTTCAAAAATGTCTTATAGGCCAGGCACGGTGGCTCACGCCTGTAATCCTAGCATTCTGGGAGACCGAGGCGGGTGGATTGCTCGAGGTCAGGAGTTCAAGACCAGCCTGAGCAAGAGTGAGACCCCGTCTCTACTAAAAAATGGAAAGAAATGATCTGAACAACTAAAAATATATATATACAGAAAAAATTCGCTGGGCATGGTGGCACATGCCTATAGTCCCAGCTACTCGGGAGGCTGAGGCAGAAGGATTGCTCGAGCCCAGGAGTTTGAGGTTGCTGTGAGCTAGGCTGACGCTACGGCACTCACTCTAGCCTGGGCAACAAAGCGAGACTCTTTCTCAAAAAAAAAGAAAAAAGTCTTTTAGAGCTGCCTTTTTATAAATCCAGTCCGTGTTCATGCATTGCGTCTGGCTATCTTATCTCTTTGGACTCTTTTATCTATTTTTAGTCTTCCCACTTTTCTCCTGACCTCAATTTTTTTTAGGAGTGTGCAACCTTTGCCCTTCTGTCTTAGGGGGCCAGACAAGACCCTTCATCATCTTAGGGCCCTTCTCCAGAATGTCCCAGCTCTTTTCTGTCTCTCTTGAAGCACAGGAATAGTTCCCTGCATGGCTCCCAAGCATTCATGGCCATGTCATGTCTTTATCTCAGGATACGTCAAAGTTTTTCCAGGGCCTTTCGGCTACCACCCTGGTCTTCACTTTCTGGGGACTAGGGCAGTCCAAGCTGAGATGATGGCCAATGGACCAGGAGAAATCCAAGAGCTGGGAGAACACCCAAGGCCACTTTCCTTAGGAGGGAGCCAAGAAGTTCACAGGTCAGGAGCAGGATCCCAAACCAAAGATAGGGTTGAGTCATCTTCTCTTTCCTGTGTCAGAATCACTTTGGACTTCCCAGCCACTTGGAGTCTCTGACCCCATTGAGAGAAAAGCATTCTGGAAGCCTAACCTTTTCTATACCCACCAAAGGCAAGTTCTCTTTATAAGATACCAGAACCTCTTAATCACATAGACCTTGAATTCTGTGGTTTGGAAACCCCATCATGCCTCCACCATTACTTGGAACCTTGTCCTAAACAGGCCCGTCACCTCAAAGACAGTTCCATAGCCGGTTACTCTTACAACTGCCCTCTATGGCCATGAGCCATTCTGGACGCCCCTATCAACTGTCCTTTTGTGTCCAGTGTCCTGTGTGGCTCTAGGCTTCCTGCCCTGTGACAATTTCATCTGCTACTGCCCTCCCAATAGCCCTCCCCATTGCTCCCACCTCCTCAGCCTTTCCAGAGTCCACCAGGTCTAGGCTGACTCTCCCCAAAGACACGGCACCCTGGCGGCTCTTGAGGGGAGGTCAAGCCTCATCCCACCCAGGTTGCCGAGCCCTGGATTGGTACCTGCACCCTCCCTTTGATTGTAGAAGGAACATTTGTTCATGAAAGAACCCCAGGAAATACAGACAGCATTAAAGAAGAAGAGAGGATGGGCACAGTGGCTCACGCCTGTAATCCTAGCACTTTGGGAGGCCAAGATGAAATATTGCTTTAGGCCAGGAGTTCAAGACTAGCCTGAGCAACACGGTGAGACCCCATCTCTACAAAACGTTTTATTTAAATTAGCCAGGCGTGGCGGTGCACACCTGTAGTCCCAGCTTCTTGGGAGGCTGAGAAAGGATCGCTTGAGCCCAGGCATTCAAAGGTGCAGTGAGTTAGGATTGCACCATTGTACTCCAGCCTGGGTGACAGAATGAGACTCTATTTCTAAAATATAAAAAAACATAAAGCCATGCACAGTGGCTCAAACCTGTAATCCCAGCACTTTGGGAGGCCAAGACAGGAGGATCACTTGAGCCCAGGAGTTCAAGACCAGCCTGAGCAACATAGTGAGACCCTGTCTCTACAAAAAAACCCAGAAAAATTAGCCAGACTTACTGGCACACACCTGTAGTCCCCGTTACTCAAGTGGCTGAGGCAGGAGGATTGCTTGAGCCCAGGAGTTTGAGTTTGCAGTGAGCTATGATAACACTACACTCTAGTCCATACAACAGAGCAAGACCCTGTCTCAAACAATAAAATAATATAATAATAAAAATGTAAAGAAGAAAAGAGAAATCCCTGGCAAGCCAGCACTGAGAAATAATCTTATTAGTACGTGGCTGGTTTTTCTGGCTTTGTTCTATACATATATAATATATTTAGATATATATTTTTTAAAAACCAAATCATTTATACATTTTATATTTTCTTCACTTGACATATTGTGAGTTCTGTGTCACCAAATAGTCTTCGAAAATATTATTCTTAATATGGATCACTTATTTAAATTCCCCTTTCAGGTAGACATTTAGTGTTTTTCTATTTATGTTGCTGCTATAACAAATGTTACAACATTTGTGTGCCTAAATCAGCTTGGGTTTTTTGGGTAGATTTCATAGAGGTGGGATTTTGTGTGACTGAGTGTGGGGATATTTAGAGTTTTTGATGCATATTACCAAGTTGCTTTCTAGGGAATGTTGTGCCAGTTTGTAGTTCTACTGGCTGTGTGTGAGTGTGCCCATCTCACTGTGCCCCTCACCTAAAAGTGATGGGTGTCATCTGTGCTGCCTCGGTGGCCTCACCCAGGGCCTGACGTGTACTAGGCACTCATAAGTCTTTGGGTAGCAAAGCCGCCCTCACAGCATGTTCATCACCACTATATGGGGGCTTGGCATCCACAGCGGTTCTGTGGGGATCAGCCTGTCCAGCTGGGCATGAGCATAAATTTAACCATTTTACATAACTGGCAAACTGCTCCCTGCTTCACACCGGGTGGGCCACTGTCTGGAGCAGGGACACAGGGACTTCAACCCCTTGCCTGTACCCAAGCAACTCTACTTTACCTATTTTACATATGGGGTTTCTGCCTAAGATTGCTGTTTGGAGAAGTTGTGCTGCTGAAAAAGATTTGAAAGCCACTTCTTCTGGCTGGACACAAAATTTTTCACGATCTCCCTGCCTCTCCAGTTGCATTCCTTCCTCTGAGCTCCAACCCTCGTGCATGATTTGCCTTTCCCTACGTGTTCCATGCCCTCCATGGTCCCAGGCTTAGGACTGGATGCTCTCCATCTTGCTGGACAGGCTGCTTTCTCTCTCTGCTTGACTAAGCTTTCCTAACGTGTTAACTTTGAGACCATGGCACCTTTTCTGGGAACTCTGCCCCACCATGATTGTTTGTCCACCTCCCTCCAAACCAGACAGCCCTTTGAGTACAGGAGTAGGGCATTAGAGCCCCCAGGCACAATGCCTGGCGCACATTAAGTACTCAGTGAATGAATGAATGAATGAATGAAGTAATATTTATTGGTAAAATTTTTGAGATGTATCAGTCACTGCGCAGTAATCCTTTTTCTACCCAGTCTGACTGGATGAATCACTGAGAATGCTCTCGGAGAATGAATCTGTGGTTGATTTTATACCCACCGGTGTTAGGGTTTCATGAGCAAATAACCTCCTTTCTTGCTCTCTCCTTGGCACATCAGCTCACCCGACGTTTGCCACCCATCAAAGAAGCTAAGCCTCGGTTGCAGAAGCTCTTCCGGGACTTCTGGCTCTATTCTGTTCTCATGGGATTCGCTGTGGAGGGCTCAGGTAGGGGAAGCTTTCTCTCCCGGGGAAGACAGTGCAGAGTGAAAACAAAGGTGAGGTTGGACTCAACCTAATTATGAATGTGAGCACATCCCAAATGAGTCCAAATGCAGCTGCTTCTTCCTACTAGTATTTGCACATATTGCCCTTCCCAGATGTAGTTTAGGGTACTGAGAATGCCATTTTTCCTAAGGGAAAAATCTGCCCAAGTTAGGTAACAGACTCATTTCTATGCTTCATTTTTGGGATAATTGTCTTAAACAAAGGACCTTTGACTCTAGGAGTTGTCACAGTCACCCCCACTGCAGTGCTTCCGGACTGAGGCAAGTGTCTCACTTACATTCACTCTCTTGCAGGACTCTGGCCAGAAGAGTGGTACGAGGGGGTCTGTGAAATAGCCACCAAGTCCCCCCTGCTCACCTTCCCCAGCAAAGAGCCGCTTCGGTCCGTCCTCCAGTATAACTCAGCCATGAAAAATGACACAGTCACCCCCGTAAGGATTCTCATCTCGTTTTTGCTTAGCTCCCTGAGATGATTGGGGCAGATCCTTTCATTGTCTTTTCGAACGCATGTTGCTGGCCACTGCGACCTGTTTCTCCTGGGGAGGTGTCTGTGAGTCCTTGAGTGTTTCTTTCCCTCCAGGCTGAACTGAGCGATCTCCGCAGCACCATCATCAACCTGCTGGACCCCCCTCCTGAAGTGTCCGCCCTCATCAACAAGCTGGACTTCGCCATGTCTACCTATCTCCTGTCTGTGTACCGGCTGGAGTACATGAGGTACACGAGACTCCACCTCCACGCACATCCACATTCGAGCATTTTTTTTTTTGAGACAGAGTCTCACTCTGTTGCCTGGGCTAGAGTGCCGTGGCATCAGCCTTGCTCACAGCAACCTCAAACTCCTGGGCTCAAGCGATCCCAGCCTCCCAAGTAGCTGGGACTACAGGTATATGCCACCGTGCCCGGCTAATTTTTTCTATATATACATTTTTAGTTGTCCAGATCATTTCTTTCTATTTTTTAGTAGAGACGGGGTCTCACTCTTCCTCAGGCTGGTCTGGAACTCCTGACCTTGAGCAATCCACCCGCCTCGGCCTCCCAGAGTGCTAGGATTACAGGCATGAACCGCTGCACCCGGCCCCGAGCACATTTTTTATTTTTGTTCTCTTCTAGGCATGGGACTCTTTTCAGTTTCTCCCAAGACATGCAAGTTATCTAAAAAAGCAAACAAAAACACCCTCTGCTTTTCTTGTGTGCCTTCTTTCATGAGCACCAAAGGCCAAGTCTAATAACACCTCCCGGTATCTAAACTCTGTTATCATCCCCGCTCTCATAGGGAACAGACTTCTGCGCAGTCACAATCACTGTTGGAAATTGAGCTCTTGACTGGACAGGGGCCCCTCTGAGGAGCGAGCCCTTACTAAGCATGGTTCTGAGACACTCACTGGGCTGGTTTCCAGAACCACAGTTGAGTAAATGCAACATGGGATGGGCCCAGCTCCAACAAACTCCTGCAGGTGGCCCGAGGATGAGGATTTGCCCGTATCCACAGCAGTCCTAGCCACTGTAATGCCTGTTCCAATCTGTAATTGTCACCGTGATGACATCAGCGACTGACATGATTGAGTGCTCATGTGTGCCGGGACTGTGCTGTGTTACATGTGTTGACATACTCTCCAACATGCTGATAGGGGGGCACTGTTGTGTGTCCATTGTACTGATGAGGAGACTGAGCCACTGAGCAGTTAGGCAGTTGCCCAAGGTAGTGATCCCTGATATGGATTGAAACCCAGTCTTTTAAGCACTGTGCTGTGCTGCCTCTCATAAGCAAAGGCTGGAAACAGCAGCCAGGGTGCACAGAGCCCAGCCGCCTGTGGCTGACCAGTGTGGTTCTACAGCCCCACTGCGGTGAGTGAGGCCTGAGCACCCTGGGACTGCAGCCGGACACGCTAGCTGCAAGAGGATGATTCCTTGTCATCAGGAAAAGGTCACGTTATACTTATTTAAGTCACAGGAGGGGTGCAGTAAGTTATAGAATCATTTCCTTCCCAAATGACTTCAAAAGAAAGTGTTCTTAAAAGGAGGGATATTTGAAAACAACACTATTTTAACCTTTTTTGGTGCCACCAGACCCTCTCGCAAAAGAAATCGTACTTGAGGCTGGACATGGTGGCTTATGACGATAATCCCAGCACTTTGGGAGGCCAAGGCTCAGGAGTTTGAGACCAGCCTGGGTAACATAGCAAGACCCCTGGCTCTACAGAAAATACGAAACTTAGCCAGGCATGATGGTGGCACCTGTAGTCTCAACTACTTGAGAGGCTGAGACAGGAGGATCATTTGAGCCCAGGAGTTCAAGGCTGCAGTGAGCTGTGATCCCACCACTGTCCAGCCTGAGCAACACAGCAAGACCCTGTTAGGGGTGGTGGGGGAGGAAAAGAAATCATACCCGAAAGTGTAATGTGTAACATAGACGAAGGCTGCTTTGCTTACAGGAAGCATGTCCTACCCTCCTGCTTAGTGGCCTCCTCTCTGCCTTCTGCAACCTGAAGGCTCCACGAAAGAGCAGAAGTGGAAACCAGTGACCCGTTCTTCCCAGAGTCCCATAAGGGAGTTTTTTTTGTTTTGTTTTGTTTTGTTTTTTTGAGACAGAGTCTCACTTTGTTGCCCTGGCTAGAGTGAGTGCCATGGCGTCAGCCTAGCTCACAGCAACCTCAGACTCCTGGGCTCAAGCGATCCTACTGCCTCAGCCTCCCAAGTAGCTGGGACTACAGGCATGC
>CAUYSK010074700.1:0-34141 GCA_963575035.1 Avahi laniger | reverse complement strand
ATCTAGAAATCATTAGAAACATGTTCTTTTCCTTTAAAAACAAAACTAAGGAAGAAGTAGAAATAGAACTTAAAGCTTTATAAAGAGTATGGCCATTTGCTTTTTTATTTTATTTTAAAATTTTTAATTATGGGTACATATAGTTGTATATCTTTGTAGGGTACATGTGATGTTTTGATACAGGCATATAAGGTGGATTAATCAAATCAGGGTAATTGAGGTATCCATCACCTCAGGCATTTAACGTTTGCTTTTTTCTCAGAGATCAGGCAGAAAAGGCTAAATCACTTGTCAATGGAGCAGGCCAATTTTTCCCTCAATATAAGAATAACATGATATTGGGCGGAGGCCACGGAAATTCCTCTAAAACTCTTTGCTGTGGTGGTGTTGGTGTGGCCACCAGGCACAGACTAGAGTCGGGTTGCTGACATAGTTTCCAGCAACTCGCCTCTTCCCTGGAGCCTCCTTTCTTCTAAAAGCCTTGTTTGCTAGACATTTACTTAAGATCCATCTTTCTCTCTAGGTGATTCCCAGTCATCAAAAATAACACCATACATTGGAGGGTTTCAATGTAGGGGTGTGAATATCAAATCTGCTCTTCTGATCTTAGATGCTAAAAATAAGCCCACGGACTATCATGGGTGAGGCAAGACCATAGAATCAATGTGCTTTAGAATTAGGTATCACAGATGTTTTTAATAATAGCAATTAAACTGCTTCACCTGTATGAGTGCTTTTGATTTGACATGTTCCATGATAAGCATGTTACATGCATTGTTTCATTGCATCCTCAAACAACCTTGTGGGTAGGTACAACTAGAGTCCTTATTTTTAATGTGAGTTAATTGAGTTTAGACAGGTAAATAATTTGCTCCAAATCACACAATTCATAACAACAAGATCTCAGGTCTATCTGATAGAAAAATCTGACCTGGTAAGTACTATGCTAGTCTCAAGAATAGTAGACTAACTCCAAGTACATTTTAAGGTGTTCTCTATTCCTTATTGTTGAAGTCTCTCTGGCATTATATTTTCATGTTCTGAATTCAACCAAGCAAAATGTAGCATTTCTTTCTTTATTGTGTAAAACGACTTGTTAGGAAGGCTCTCTGTAGCATGTAAGAATAAGATGTCACTCTTGTCCTCAACTAATTTATAATCCTGGGCAGGAAAAGGTAAGTACAAAAATAACCATAATACAAGGAATAATGTGCTTATTGCCTTAAGAAGGGCACCCATAATACAGGGCCTCAAAGAAAGAAAAGATAAAAGCTACTGGAATAAAAATATATTTATTTGAACTAAATTCTAAACAATGTCCTCAAATCTGAGAGAAGACATTTTCTCCATCAGAACTCCCAAGATGTTATTTATCTCTGAATATTCTGAAAGGAAAGATCCAGAGAAAAGCAAAAGATCTGGATGCTGGAAAAAGAAAACTGTATAATTGGCAAAGAGATAATGTTCATAAAACTGGAAACTGTGGGAGGTGGTAGGGAACATTTAGATCAACCCCTCATTTTACAGAAGAGGAAACTAAGACCTAATAGCTAGAGACAAATTATTATATTACATTCTCTTTTTTGTTCTCTCAGGTTTTTTTCATCTGCATTAGAGCTGTAGATTTAGGAAGGATTGTGTGGAGAAAATTAAGTAACTGAAGGCCGTCCTGCTCTTCTGTGATACTACCCTCGTCTGTAGTAACTATTAATTGAATAGATGGTTTCAATTGGAATTTAATAAGTCTTCCTTCTTAATTTAGATTATATCTGACAAACCAATCTTTTCCTAGATTAGGTTTGAAATTATTCCTAATATAGTTAAATGAGATCTAGGGAGATCAGTTTTATCTTCCCTTATAGGACAGGAAGGAGATTATCAACACTTCTGAAATTCAATGGCAGAGATATACTGAGTTTTTTTCCTCCCTTCCCTTAATAAATTTCCACAAACCTGCAAAGCTCTCAGCTGCTTTGGTTTGGGTGGGTAACGAGGTGATGGAATAATGAGGGCTCCTCCCTGTCTTTGATGAAGATTGTGAAGTTGGTGAATGTAACACACTTGGTTGGGGCTTGAAAGACTAACAACTTATATTTTTCATCAATAGGTTCCCCACGGTATGTTGCAGGCAACAGTGCTCCCTTACGTCGCTGGCTTCTCCCTTGCTGAAATATGTATCTGGTACTGGTGGGAAGACACCGAGGAAACAGTGTGGCATGCTGGGGAAATCTTTGCCTTTGGATCAAAAAGATCCACGCTCTAATCCCAGCTCTGCCACTTGTTTGTTGTATGACCTCAGGCTGGCTACTTACTCTCTAAATTTAACATTCCTTACTGATATAACAAAGAAATGAATGCTTTACAAAATTGCAGTGAGGATTCAGAAGAAAGAAAAAAGCAAGCAAGCAAGCAAGCAAGCAAGCAACTAGGAAAAGACTGACACAAGAGCAAGGACTCTGGCTTCATCCTCTACTATATTCCTCATGCCTGATACATGGTAGGAGGTTTGTTGAATGGATGTAGCAGTTGTTCAACCAATGGCAACCACAACTGTTACCGTTATTAGGCAATTCTTTGCCCAAAAAGGAACCAAAAAAATTGTAATATGCTATTGTTCCCAGTCTTTTAAGAATGTGTGTATATTAGTATATTATACATTTATAATATATATATAAGATATTGTACAAAGGGTATACAAATCAAGAGTTTGAAATAAGTGTCATAATGTTATTATCAAAATATTATAACTTGGGGTAGCCAATGTATTTTTTGAAAGGAATTTCAATGTGCCTCACCCCCAACAGCTCCCTTGTGGACTAAAAATAAGAGAGAAAAAGGAATCTGACAATACCTATAAAAATAGGTCTGAGACGAGATTGGAGCACGAACATATATGGTGAGACTAAATCTTTTCATTAGTCCGTAAATCCCACTAATTCATGATCTCAATTATTAGGTAGAAAGAGATTAGCTGTTCCTTCCTCTAGATATGATGAGAGCATTCAGGAAAAGGAATTTTATATCTGAAACTGTGTTGTGTTCATCTTTGTCCTTCAGATTTAGAGAAAAAAGAATTTTATAACTTGCACTGAGAACTCTAGGAAGGGCTGGAAGCAATGAATGATTAGGCTGGATAAGAGAAATATTTAATTGGAATTTCTCATGTTGGGAAGTACTAGGTATAATTACAAAGGGAATCAGAAAGACAGCGTGAGTCCTGTCTCTGCCACCTCTTTTTCCTTTCCTTGTCATGCAGGTTTTACTGAAGGCTAATGAACTTTCTCTTAATAATTGATCTATTCAGCAAATATTTACTGAACTCTGCCCTGTGTGAAACTAACTCGGTAGGCACTGCCATCATTATAAAGTAGCAATTGGCACCATGGGCTTTGGAATCAGACACTTCTACCCTTTGCACCAAGAGACCTTGGTAAGTTGCTTGACTTTTCTAAGTCTTGGTTTCTTTATTTGCAAAATAGGGAGAAAGACCTATCTCGTCACAAGCATTGTTATAAATATCACATAATATAAACCACATAAAGCACTTACTACAGTCCCTGGCAATAAGCGCTCAACGAATATGAGTTGGCAGTTGTAAGTACTGTTACTTTTCTGAAAGAAGCTCTGGGAATGACTTCTAACATTAACTGCTTTAATAAAATAAATGATTTTCAAAGGCAAAGTTGCCAATCATGTCCTACAGTAAAAAGCCATTTTAATTTGTAAGCTTTACTACTCTCAGAATGTCTGGCCCTCCATGAGAGCTTCTGACCTCACCCAAAGCTCACCTAATCAGAAGTTAACATTATTTCTGGTTAGGCAAATGCTGGTCCAGCCTAAGTCTAGAAATCTGTAACTTCTGATTTGATGAAACTGTTTATCAACAATGTCCAAGAGTTCCTTTAAAAAAGATAAATTCAACCATCCAGTTCTTTGCTAGAATGTAGATTTTAGACTCTTGTTCATGCATAATTGCATGGATATGGCTTATATGGAAAATAAAACTATATATTTCTAAATTTAAAGGAAATTCCATTCCCTTGATGAAATTAACACCTCTTTTCAGAACATATCTGTTCCACCAGCAAATCCTGTTGGTGTTTCCTGCTAAATTTATGTAAATTTCAACTACCTCTCCCTCTCCACCACATTAAAAGCTGGCTTTGGTCCTTTCCCAACACTGTCTTCCATCCAGCCTCCTGGCCTCCTGTCCCTCTTTGCTGAAGAGCCTGGCTGCCTTCTTCCCTCCATCCTCTTCTCTCTGTGCCAAGACTACCAGATACACTATTTTGTTTCTAGCTCACTGGACTTTTTTTGTACTATCATTTTATTATCCTTTATACTGTATTCCCTCATATGAGTGTACTCTTGTTATATACACTATATTATTTCTACTCTTGACTTTAACATTTCTTACAAAGAAATGTGTCATCTTAAAGTACATTCTTTATTAACAGCAATACTATTATAATGGAGTTGGACAAATTCCACAAAAATGTCTCCTCCACATTCTAGTAATAAAAAGAGTCCATCAGTCCTCTTGAAGAATTTTTAATAGAATGCTTGACTTGAACTATAGTTAATAACAAAGTATTTGATACTTAAAAATTGCTAAGAGTGGATTTTAAGTGTTCTCGCCACACAAAAAATGTTAAGTATGTCAAGTGTAATGCATTATGTTAATTAGCTTGATTTAGACATTCCACAATGTATATACATTTCAAAACATTATGTTGTATACCATCAATATATACGACTTTTATCTGTCAATTAAAAAATGAATTTTAAAGCGAAGATAATTTAATTAATTCACTTTTTGAAATGAAAAGCATCAAAGGTGGAGGAAGCTACGCATATCCTCAAGGAACTGAGAGAAAAGCCACGTGGCTAACCCAGGAAGCCAAGGGGCAAGTAGCATGAAACAAGATTGCACAAGTGGACAGAGGGCCAGGTGAGGTGAGACCTGGCAGGAGTTTAGATTCCATTCTAAGCGCAAAAGAAGCCACTGAAGACAAAGCAGGGGGCGCATGACATAGTTTATGTTTTAGAAATGCTTTAGTACTGGATGAAGGACAGATTTGAAGGGGTTCGAGAGTAGAAGGCAAGCCAGGACACCGATTAGGGAGCCGTTGCCTTTAGAGGAACTAAGGTTCCTTGAGAAAAAATATCATAAATGATAGAAATGTCCTGTCAAAATATGACCAGGAACTGGGGGAGGAGAATCGTCTTCATATTACTGATTATTGACTGAGATGATATTCTGTTCATTAATTTATATAATTGTTTATCAGTTCGGTATCTGTCTCTCCAGTTAGGAAGTAAGCATAACGAGGGTTAGGAACCGCGCCTTGGTCATTCCTGTATCTCTAGTACAGAACTGTGTCTGCGATGTGGATTCTGTATAAATATTTGCTGAAAGAATGGACAGAAAATAAAAGGATAGTTGAACACGGATGTGCACACACCAGTGGAAACAAACACCTACTTCTAAGAGATAGTGATGGTTTCAAACCACAGATACTTTTGTCCACATGTTTTTTTCTGCCCTGTTCTCCAGAGCTGTTTTGAACATTAGCAACTTTAGCACCTGGTTACTCAGGCACTGCTGGGATATTTGGCCTCTCAAAACAACATTAATTGGTTTCCAGGCAATAGATTTGAGAGGAATAGATGATTGCTGTTTTTTCACAGGAAAGAAAATGGCCTTTCATGGAAACCCCAAGCGTGCTGTTTCCACAACAGGTGATGGTAATTTGGAGAATCCTCTTTCACACAGGCTACCCTAAGCTCATTAAAACCCAGAAATAGGCCTAGGAAACTCTGGGCTCATCCATCTCCCAGGGAGAGAAAGGGACCCAGGCCAGATTCTTTCTTACCCTACTGCTTGCCTGCCTGCCAGTTCACCCTGAAAAGCCCAAATTAGCTTGATCTGTGCTTGGCCAAGGAGGACCAGTAGGCATGCACGGCTCT
Organism: Avahi laniger; assembly: GCA_963575035.1. Classification (NCBI taxonomy): domain Eukaryota; kingdom Metazoa; phylum Chordata; class Mammalia; order Primates; family Indriidae; genus Avahi; species Avahi laniger. Next base: position 28,171 of record CAUYSK010074700.1, on the reverse strand, counting down.
TTCCCTCTGCAATGTTTCCCCACCACCTGTCCCCTCCCCCCTCATTACATTTGAAATCTTTTTCACAGAGGATTTGAAAAATTGAAGAAAGCCAATCATGCAACTCTTTGCCTGACATATTTTAGTGCAAATGACTTTCAATTAAAATGCAATCACTCAGTCACCAGGTTTAAAGGACTGATAGAGATTTGGCTAGTGTTTCATGACAAGGAGACTAGTAAAGAGAACAGAAGGGCATCGTGCAGACATCGGTGTGGGAGAAAAGGGCTGACGAAAGAAAAGACCAGAGACTCACTGCAAACTTCTCAGTCTTGCTGAAGGCGGGTCCTGTTTATCCTCAACTGGGCGGAGACAAATAAAAACTGTGCACCTGGTATTTGTGTTGTGCAGCTGCAAACCTAAGAGCTCCGTCTCATATGATTTATGAAAATGTGCTACTTTTTTCTTCCTACAAAGGAGCGTTTTCCCCTGAAGATTCATTAATGAAGGTTACACCGTGGTCTTAAAAGGGAGTCCGGTGGGAAGTTTAATTATTTACAATTGAAAATATAGAACATATGCCTGGTCTGCACAGCTGAAAATATAATTAGAAGTTAGTAGAGAGAGAACAGGGTGAGGGTGTGCAGAAATTTCGAACGTTAAAAAGAAAATTTCCCCCAAATTGCTCACAAATGTGAAAGATTAGTCAACATACATGGGGCTCTCTGAAACTTTTTGGCAGCTCATAATTTCTTCGTGATTGAATAGTTGTGAGCTAAAAATTGCTTCCCTTCTCAATTCCATTGTGTTAGACATTTTTAATGAAGTAGCAAATTTGTGGCTCAACAGGAAAAGCTCACTGACAGTGTATTAGAACTTATAATCCCAGCAGACATATCTAGTTACTTCACTTTTAGTTTACTGCACCTGTATGATGTACATGTATTGGTAGATACATTACTGATGCAAATACCTTTGCAGACACCTGCATGCTGTTTTCTTGCATGTTCATAATGGCTTCAGAAATCTTGACGTCTATGGGGTCCATGACTGACTCAATGTTGAATGGCCCCTCCAGTCGCTCCGCCACCAAGAGCATTGCATCTGTTAAAATACAGGAACATGATTTATTTGTGAATTGGGAGCTCTGGCTCTTCACCAGTGATTAAACATTTTCAAAATAACTGGTTAAAAAACTGCATTCAAATTTTTTTATTTGCTTTTATACAGTCCAAAATGAAATAGATTACTAAAGCTTAAAATCATATTTTATTTCATTTGAGGATTCAAAATTATTTAGAACCAGGCCTGAAAATAAGAAAATTAGTCCAAATGCAGAGTGTTGGAAATATTTAATTATTTCACATGAAATATAAACAATATTGGGTCCGAGATCAACCGCATTTAGAAAATGGGGTCTGACCTCTCCTATGCTGGAGTCTACGGGAAACTGAGAATCTTGGAGAAGAAATGCTGATTTGCAAATTTGGATGTACAAATGTCAAGACCCAACTCAAGTATATCTATCTGTGTGAAGCATTTCCGGATCTCCTAAGAAGAATAGGCCTATCTCTACTTTAGGCTATCAATCTACCTAGCATGCCGTTCTGGTTTTGAATTTCAACACCCCTTGCGGGACAGAGGAACTTCTATTACTTGGTTTTGTACATTCAGATCTATTACGGTACCCATCACATTGTAAGCTCTCAAAAATGTCTATATTGAACTGAACTGAGTATTGCTTGGGAAGATTTAGTTTTCTGTTGAAGACATCAGCTCCACTGAAAGTCTAGTAGCCATCGTGGCCTGGGCAAAAAGGACAAGTTTTTGGATTGCATCATAAGGACTTAACATAGAGTCACAGTTTAAAATTATGGGCTCAAAAACATCTCTGAGAAGGTTCTCTTACTTCTTGTTCAAATTAAAACACTCTCTCCTCTAGCAGAACTTCCCTTCTATAGGTAAGGCAAGAAGGTGTTTGATTTGTATCATAAAGTAGGGAAGTTTTTTCCTGGTGATTTCAGCTTTTCTGTTCCATGCTCCTCCCTGACCATGGCACTAGCCTTGTAGGCTTCTGGGCCTGCAAACTCATCTCCCCCAACCATGATAAATGTGCCCATGGTAACCTTCTCTAAGTAGTTGCCTCTTGGGCCTTGGAAAAAATGCAATCCTATTGATAACCTGACTCTATTAAACACACAACCAAATGGTTACACTTACCCAAACTGCTTGCCTCTGTATTTCTGTTTTTTGTCTCAATTAATTTGCTTTGTTATATAAACTAATTTAAGATGATAAATTTGTGGTGTATATATAGATGTATATATCTATATTTATTTTTATTTTAATTTAGATTACCAGTCAGAATATGCTACTTTAAACTATTTGTTATCTGGTTTAGGCTATTACTAATTAAAAAAAATACAATATAAATAAAAAGACTGCACTATATACAATTAGATTCTCCTTTGAAGACTCAAAAGCCAATATAAGTTGTCTCAAAAACCTCAGGATCATCATTAAGAGAAGTGGTGTACATACAGCTAACCATACTGTATTATATACTTAAAAATTTGTTGAGGATAAATTTCATGTTGTTTGATTTTTTTATAATAATAATAATAAGAGCAGTAATGATTACTGTGCCGATTAACTTCAGAAGTTCTTATTAATCAAAATACCTGTTGATAAATCATTAAATAGTATGAATGTACACAAATAAATTGAAACACTGTGTTCTTTTTACCAAAAAACCCACAAATTATTTGAATTCTTAGAAAAGCTTAGATAAAATTGTGTGTGAAATATCTAGATAAAATAACATGGATGCACTGATGATATATAAGTTTTTATTAAGAATGGGAGGAAGGCTGACACAGGGATATAAATAGTGGGTTTGGGGGCTTTTATTTTTCCTATTACAAAGTTGTTTGTGAAAATAAATTAGTTGATAAGCCTACACAAAAACCCATATATAGATGTCCACAAGTGAAAAAAAATTTTAAAACCAAAAACCCATGTATTCGTATGATATACTTATCCCCACTCCCTGCTCCCCATATTGTCCTAAATATGCATGACCTGAAAGGAAAAGCAGCTTTTTAGAAAACTTCTCCAGTATTTTTCATTTCCATTGTAAAGGATCATGCTTATAGCAGTTGCCTTTAGAGGTCAAGTTCAGACACATTACAAGGTAAGAAAGAAGCAGTAGAAGATCAGAGTTGTTCAGCCCAGGGACTCGGAACAGGGCTCTGATCAAATGGCAGCTTCTTCTTGGCCCCAGGCCCCAGACATAGAGCAGTTCTGTGTGGTCTACTGAGCAACCACGTGCATCTTTGCTTGACTGGTTAGCTTCCCACCTACAGGGCAAGCATGTCACGAGTCAAGCTCCCCAAGAACCTTAAGGAGAACCTTCCTTCTACCTTGGGGCTGAGAAAAGCCATGCCTAGGACACACCAGCCTCTCTCTCACCCAAAGTGAAGAAAATTCAAAATAATTTTGTGACATCAAGGCAGTAGTTGCTGTTTCTCTGAAATCAGTTAAGTCACAACAGGTCTACAGCTTACTCCAGAGGCTGCCATCCTGGGCTGTCTTAATTATCTCTGTGCCATTTCTATTTTGAAATATTTGGAACGTTATTTTTAACTCTGCTCTTGGAGCTGTTACCTCTTGCCAATTAAACCAGGACAGTTATAGTATGTCAGCTAATGATCAGCTGATCATTTCAGTGTCTATCTTCTGTGTCATCCAAATTGTGTTTCTCTTTAAACAAGATTGTTGCCTTGCTCAAGCAGTATATGTCATTTTTGTTTCTAAACGGAGAATAAAATCTAGATGGATTAGAAATAACCGAAATCTCAGCATATGATACCAATGCTCACAGAGAGACAATGACTGTGTGTTACATGGGGGGAAGTGTGTGGCAGTTCCACCAGGGGTGCCCACCCAAAGGCAAGAAGCCAGGATGCAGGTAAAGCAATGCCTATGGGCCAAGGCATTCTGCTCTTGAAAGCATGGACTTTCTGGTGAGGAATGAGAGCTATGGATTCAGGTGTCTGTGTTTCAGTCTAAGCCCCCACATTAAATGGCTGGGAGATAACATATGAGCTGCTTAATTCACAAAGTCCCATTTCTTCGCTTATGAAATGGAGATTAAGACAATATCCACCTTACAGTGGTGGTATGAGCAATGAAATGACATAGTGCTCATAAAGTCACATGCACAATGCCTGGCACATAATTACCTCTTAATGAAGTTTAACTTTTATAAGTCACCACCTCCAGGCACTGTAAATGGAAAGAGAGGACCAATATGCAAGATATTTTGATGAAAATATTGGGAGCAATTCATGTGAGTAGTAAGGGAGTAAAAGGCACATGGATGACTTTAAGATGTATAGCTGGTGCTCCCTGGTGTGTCAAATTAATATTCTGATGTCTTTTGATGGATGAGTTCATTACTGAGAGATAAGAAACTGCACTATTTTCTCATGATGTTCTACTTTACCAATTACAGATGATTACAAAGTCTTTGATCTGCTTCCAGCTGAGAGGTGTGGTTTATGTCCCCTTGAATCTGGGTTGGCTACGTGACTGCTGTGACCAATAGCATACAGTAGAAATGAAATGAAAACTCTCCCAGTTTTCAGAGCTAGTATTTAAGAGACCACTGCTTCTACCTTCTGTCTCTTGCAAAATTCTATTCTGAGATCACAGTGCTGAAGAGGCCACTTGTAGGTGACAGTCCCAGTTGGGCCCAGATTTCTAGCCACCCCTGCCAAGGTGCCAGACATGAGCAAAGCTGTCTTGGATCTTCCAGATCAGTCTATCTGCCAAGTGACTGCCACCTAGTGACCCAGGTCAACACCATGTGGAGCAGAAGAATCAACCAGCTGAGCCTTGTCCAAATTCCTGATCCACAGTACTCCGATTTATAGTAGTATGGTTATTAGTTTAAGCTGCTAAATTTAGAGATAATTTATTTCAGAGCAATAAAAAACTGGAGCAGCCATAGGGCAATATTTATAAAATACTCAGATAATTTTTCATCTTTGTTTGATAGGGATCAAATATTTAGAATTCTATTCAATTACTATTAAACAAATTCAGCATTCATGATATACTCCCATGATTACAAACATTGGGACAGTCAAGAAAAAATAAAATATAGTCTTGAAGAGAACAAACAGAAAGAATTTGCTCTAAGTCTGTAGGGCATGATGGTACACCAAAGACATGCCAGCTAGCTTCAGATTAGAAAACATGTGTCCCCTGGGATGTAAGCATGAGATACAGAATAGAGCTGGAATAAGGAAATGATTCTGGTTTTTTTGACTTTATGAAGAGTGAAGTCTCTGACACAGGGAGCTAGACGGTATCTCAGATCTCTAGATAGCATTGCCTTGAAAATTCTCTTTGTGATGTTTTCAGTAAGGGGACTCTTGAATGTATATGTTTATCTAGGACATAAATATTAAGTGTGACTTTGTATAAACATATATATTTTTAACTTACTTCCTAAGAGAAGAAGGTATAAAAGTAGAAATTATTTTGCTGAATGTCACTTACTTTAACCTGGAAGATAATGATTTTTAAAATGTGTTAGAGAAGGCAAGAAGAGAAAGTCTGTCTTTTCAAATGTGATATTATTTTGATTTTCCTAAGTAATTATAGGGTAGGGAAAAATCCTTGAAAAAATTTAAATCAAATAAGTTCAACTTAATTTAATAACTGTTATATGCCAAAGAGGGTCACTGTGTCACTGTGAATTGGTGAGCGGTACAAAAGTAGCACCCCACATGGCGTTTAGAATCTTTTTGAAGTGACACAGATGAAGCATATAAATATTAAAGCTGTTTTTTCCTTCCTTTGAGGGAAATTTGAATTAAAATAATAATATGTCATTTCAAAGTTCTCATTAAATCATCTAAATTTGTTCTTAATAATCTATTCTTTAAAAACTGACATCTATAAGCATAACCTACTGATTGTTGCATCAGAATTCTGTTGCACCCAACTTCACTCTTTTCTTTAGAAGCAATGCTCACCCACTGTTGTACATCTGCTGCCCCATTGTTTTAGCTTAACTGAGAAATGTTCCCCACTGAGAAGCATACAAAAGAATAAAAATATAAAGTAATTTTAAAAGCACTGTGGTAAATTCATTCATTGACACCCAGTTATTCATTAAAAGAAAAAGAAAAAAGCAGCTTCCGTGTTTATATAGAGACTGATTAATGCCCCTGGCATGGAGGTAATTAGGGGCTGTGCTGTCCCCCGTGGCTAACAGGAGTCGAGCATGCTGAATACACACGTCCTTTGCTTTCACCCAGTTCCATGAATTAAAATGCCCCTGAGATCTCGGTTGGAAATACGCTTCAGGAGAGGCCTGGAAAGAGAGCACGGCTAGTGGGGATTGAGGAGGACACAGTCGCAGCAGGCAGATCTGAATACCCAGAAGAGAGGGCAGATTTGAGAGCAGAGAACTTGAACTTACCCAGGCAGCAGGTCCATGTCCCTTTTGGAGTTTTAAAAAATTTTTATTCCTGAGTTTTTAAATTATGCCTGGCTTTGCTGCTATCTAATCTCTTCTCTGACATTGCCAGCAGAACTTGTCTTTTAACAATGCAAATCTGATTGGGCTACTGCCCTGACCTAAAGGCATAAAGTCTGAACCTCTTAGCCTGGCATAAGAATGGCCCTTGTAAGCTACTTGCTGCCTTCCAGCCTTGCCTAACACCACTCCTGGCACCTCGGCTCCCTAACCTGGGATTCTCCCCTTGGAGCTCAATCAAAAATCTCTAAATGACATTGAAGTTGTTACCCAACTCTCCCCACCATCCAATTCATCTTGAAACCAATGTCAGACAAATTTTTCTAAACACAGCCTTGTTATCATTTTACTTGCTCAAGAACTTTCATGGATTCAAATTTAAAAAGAGATCCATAATCAGACTCCACCCCTGTCTTCTAGTTCATTTCTCACTACTCAACATGTCTTAGGGTTTCCTGCCGTCACAAATAATGCTGCAGTGAATACCCTTGCACATAATTCAATACACGTGCAAATAAATCTGCTGGATAAAGTCTCAGAAGTGAAACTGCTGGGTCAAAGATACGGGTGTATAAAATTCTGATAGTTTTGCCAAAGTCCTCTCCATAAAGTCGTACCTGTTTGTGTTCCCACTAGCCATACATGACAGTGTCTGGTTCTCTAAGCCTCAAACTTCTAGATGTTGTTAAGATGAAACGTTTGGATCTTTGCCAATCAGATAGGGTAAGAAATTGGCATCTCAGTGTGGTTCTAACTTGAATTTCCCTCATTATAAGTAAAGTTGGGCATTTTTTAATATGCTTAAAAGCTATTATTTCTATTGCATTTTCTCTTCATATTCTTTGTCCTTTTATTTTTCTGTTGGATTATTGATTTTTTTTTCATTTTGATGTAAAGAAGTTTCTGTTTAAAAAGAATCAAGAAAGCCAGCCCTTTTGTGACATGAATTATCAATATTTTTCTCTAGTTTTTGTTGATCTTTTGACTTTATTTATGGAGAGTCTTGCTATGCAGAAATTTTTAAATTGTTATAGTCAAATTTACCAATCATTTTTTTTGAGACAGAGTCTCACTCTGTTGCCTGGGCTAGAGTGCCGTGATTTCAGCCTAGCTCACAGCAACCTCAAACTCCTGGGCTCAAGCAATCCTCCTGCCTCAGTCTTCCGAGTAGCTGGGACTACAGGCATGCGCCACCATGTCTGGCTAATTTTTTCTATATATTTTTAGCTGTCCAATTAATTCCTTTCTATTTTTTGGTAGAAACGGGGTCTCGCTCTTGCTCAGGCTGGTCTCGAACTTCTGGCCTCAAACGATCCACCCACTTCGGCCTCCCAGAGTGCCAGGATTACAGTGTGAGCCACCACGTCCGGCCTCCAATCATTTGTTTACATATTCTTGGTCTTGTGCATACTTATACAGGCCTTCTCCCTTCCAAGTTAATTTCTATGACCTAATCTATTGCTATTCACATTTTTACTCACCGGCCTCCTTAAATACAGGCCAGGCACTCTCCTGACCTGCCCCAGGGCCTTTGCAACTTGCTCTTTCTTTTTTCTGGAATACTCTCCCCCCAGATATGGACATAATTCACTTTTTTATTTTCTTTAGGTTTCTACCTAAAAGACACTCCTCAGAAAAGCTTTCTCTAACTACCCTACAAACTCTCAGTCACTCTTTCCCTATTACTTGATTCTTCATAGCACTTATCATTTGCTGACTTATTATAAGTATATTTTCTATTATCCTTTTTTTTCTAAATTTTATTAATTATATACTTTTCATGAGGGCAGGGGATTCATTTGTTTTGTTCGCTGTTGTCATCCCAATCCCTAGAGCAATACTTGGATCCTAAGGTGTTTTCAATAAACATTTGTTAAATGAATTGTTGGAATAAATTTTTAAAATCTTCCTATATTTTCTTCTAGTAACTTCACAAAAATGAACTTGCTACCTTCTCCTCTATCCCAAAACTCCCCCTCCTGACTCCCCAGCCATGCACACCATCGCAAATGCCCACAAAACTTTATTAGCTCTGGCCTGCAGGATAAATGGCCCCTCGGTGGCCCTTGATGTGTTATAACATAGATGAAGAGTTTCTGTGGGAATTCAGAATCTTATTGTACTTTTTTATTAGGTAGAAATAACTTTTTAGTTCTTTTAGCTTGAAATTGAAAAGTGTGGCTGGTTTTTGCTTCTGTCAGAGGTTATTTCTGGGTTAACCTAAAAAAAAAAAAGATGTTGGTATTTTTGGCTTTACCAAACAAGGTAGTTTCTGCTGCCTTTTCAAGACTCCATGTTTGCCATTAACGTTCAAACAATCTCTGTGATGAATGTCATTTTCGTTTCTTCCTTGTAATCTGTCTACATTCAGTAAATATCAAATTGATGATCATCTTTTTCCTATTCTGCCAACCCTGTATGGTGTTTAGGTAGATAAAAATGTCTTTAAAAAAGATCAGACCAGGATAGGAGTCAGATGTAGCTAAAGAAATCATAATTCCACAAATCAAGGTAAGCAATAGAAAATGAAAGTGAACCAATTAAATGCAATTTAAAAGAGTGCACAGATATCTGATTACAAAATAAAGCAGGGACAGCCACCCAGAATAATTACAGTAACTCAAGAAATAAAGCCAAATAAAAGAGAATTTAATGAAAACAACTGTTTACTTTGAAACCAAATCCTGGAAGAGGAGGAGAGAACAAATATACAAACTAATTTAATTCTAAAACCAGTGCAAACAAAGAGGCTTATTTTGCTTCAATACTGCAAAAGAAAATGCAAATTGTGGGGTAAAATAATTCACTGGTAGTCCTCGCACAGTGTAAAAATTAGAATCTACAGGACTCATTTTCGAAGTTGGTTTCTTTTAGTAGAATGATGCATTGTATTTCATAAAAATATAATATATTCATGAAAGCATCATCTCGCTGCTATATTGTATCTTTGAGATGTTTAGTTACATCATAAGCCAGAAAGAGTAGGCCTTATAAATCATGAATTTGATGGACATCAAAGTGTATACTACCAACCATAACTCTTTATTTAAATTTTTATTGCTGATTCTTCGTACGAATAAGTTTTTATGTCATTTGTAGCTTGGAATGTTCAAGTAATTCACATCAACCTATCAGTCTTTGTCTTGATCATGAATCACAGAATTTAAGGAATAAAGAATTCTTAAAGATCTTTTTGAGAGAAGAAGTTTCTTTATGTTTCTAGTGACTCCTACAGGGTTTTGGTATCTAGTAGATTAATTTGGACCAATTAGTTGGTTTTATAGTTTAGAAAACCTGAACCCCCAAAAGGAAATTAACTCATTCATTGTAAACAACAGCTCCTGGACCGGTATCTGTGTCCTTCCTCACCCCCTCTGGTCTACCAAGCACCTAAACTGCTCAAATAGCATCAACATGCTCACCCAGTATTTTCTTTACTTACTGAAATTCTAAGTGATTCACTGTTTTTAAAGAGAATATTGAAAGAGAAAGCATAGATGATAAAGATAAAGCATTTTTGTCCTATCTAAGATTTTTCTCATTCTTTCTTTGTGCAATGAAGCTTCTTCTTAAGTCTTTCTTAGTGACTCTGCTCTTTCAGCACAGGGACCATGATCCTGAATAATCCTTCACAAACCTACAAAATCACTCATCTTGTCCCTTATTCTTTATAAATATGCACATGACACTTGAATTATTTTGCATTCCTGGCAGCTTGGATAGTCTTTTCGCACTACCTGAGAGGCAGTATGAAGGAAGGTGTGATCTGTGATGTGTGTCAGGCCCTGTCACAGACTCTGTGACCTCAGGCAACTTACTTAACCTTCATGAGCCCTGGTAGCCACCTCTGTTATCACACAGACTCTTCCTACAGCTCTGTGGGGATTACATGCAACATCAGGCATGTAGCACAACAAATGCTTATTATTATATTATGATTATTATATCTCTATAGATAGGAGAGTTCCTTTCACTTCCCAGCGAAGTTAATAACAAAGGTTTAATTCCATCATCATCCATGAAGCCATAAAACCTTACTGAAAGAGGACAGCATCCAGTCCAGCCTCTTCCTTTTGTGGAGGACAATGTTGCATCCCAGGGCCATGAAGGGTCTAGTGCTATTGGGCCGGGCGCATGGGGCAGGGCTGTGACCATTGCCCAGTTCTCTATCTTTCTGCCAGATACCTTTCAACTCCATCATGTTGCCTCATTCTCTGAAATCAGCCAATCTATCATTAAGAAACAGGACCAGTTAAAACATTTCGAAGTGTCATTGAACTCCAAAAGTCTAAACTTTTTGCCAGTATATTGCAGTTAAGCAATTCTTCTATTTTTCCCTCCTTTGCCCTAAAAGTTAATAAAGCAAATCACCCTGGAGACCATTTGTTCTTGTAATGCAAGGGCTTGCAACCTACATGGAATGAATCACAAACCTCTCCCAGAACCAATAAAAAATAAATAAATGAAAAGTCAGGTGTGTTGTAGAATTCCCCACTGAGTCCAAACAGAGCGGTTAGTGAGCAATTCAGTAAGCAAAGGGAGCCCTTCTCTCCTACTCGCGTGTGTGTGCTGGTATTATTAAAAAGATATATATTTTTTATTATTTTGTTGCTCAGTGCCATGTGAACCAAAAGGAAAATGAAAAAAAGTACAGTATGTCCTGTATCATGGATCACTAGACCCAAAGAAAAAAGTTGGATTGTTTCAAAAAAGAAAAAAAAAAACCTTCATTTTAGAAAGTGATGAGTTCATCTCTTCTCATCTCTGATTCACCCTGTGAAATGGCAAGATGACTTTTGTTATTTCTTTTGCCTTTACATCTTGTTCAAAGCTGTCTTTAAAATGTTCCATGGTGACATGAAGACTTTCCATATAAGGAGGGAGAGAGGGGAGGAGGGACAGGGAGACAGAGAAAGAGAAGAAGGGGGCGGATGGAGAGAGAAGGAAAGATGGAGAGAGGAATGGAAGTCCTAGAGAGGGATGGAGTTCTCAGGTAGTATCGTCAATGGGCCTGGTCCTGTTTTAACAGCTTTGAGGCATACAGATTAGTTTTATCAGCACAGCACTGAAATGAAGTGGGAACTAGTATTATCTCCTTTAATGGTTTTGGAGACTCACGCCCTAGAGGTGCAAAAACTTGTCCAAAGTCCCAAGGTTATAAATGGTGAGGGCAGGTGCTGTTCAGGACAGGCAGAAACTAACGTCAGTGACTTGCCTGGGCTTGTCATTCTAGCCAAGATCTGCTCGAATCTCAGGTAGGTGAGCATGATCATGTGTGTGTGTGTGTGTGTGTGTGTGTGTGTGTGTGTGTGTGTGCGCGCGCGCGCATGCGTGCATTACAATTGCACTTGTCTGGCCCTGCTTCTTTATGAAGCTGCATTAAACAAACAAGTGCTTTTGGGAACTGAAGCCAGCAGCCCTCATATTGCAAGCTATGGGCCCACAGCTTCTCTTTCTGACTCTTCTCTTGGTGTATACACTCTCCCAGAGCTTACCATGGAAAAGTAGCCTTGTCGATTGGGAGAATGCAGTGGTATATTCCAGTCTTAGAAGATGCATGTGATTGAAGAAGGAATAGTTGACACCAGCCATATAATGAAAGGTAACTTCATTTATTTGTTTTTTAGGAAGCTATAACTACATTCTTACTAGATTTCTTTTTATTTTCAAATGTTTTCTGTTTATGTGTTTGCTATATAAAATTTGGAAAGATGATGAGAATAAAAATCATCCATAAATTATATTTATTCAATCCTTTGTAAATACATAAATAAATAAATAAATCATCTACCAAGACAGAGATAACTACAGATAATATTTTGTGGTATTTCCTTCCAGGTATTAATTCTGGGATGTGTAATATTTGGGTTAGGCTATATATGCAGTGTTTACTCTTTATTTCTAATTCAATTGCATATAGTTATATATCCCCTTATTATTCTATGAAAACATCTTTTTTACTGGCTGTACAGTATTTCATGTCATCAATGCACTATGACTTCTGTAGCCATTGTCTTCTTGTTGCCTTTATCAATTCTTACCAGATTTTGCACTACTATAAAATATACTCCCTATCTCTGATTTGTCCCTATTTCTGCTTATCTACTTAAGATAGATTTCTTTAAATCTCATTTATTTATTCATTTGAGAATGAGGTATATTAAACACAGATCTTTATTAATAAACACAAAAACCTCAAACATACTTTAGTACAGAATTCTTATTATAGAGAAATAAAGGAAGGCAAGAGAACATGGCTCTGATCCCACAATTTATTATACTTCCTACATTTAAAAAGCAGACATTTAAGCAGGCATCCTGGTTTTTGATTTAAACTTTCAGAATTAAAAATAAATTATTTGTTTTCCCATGCAAACATCAAAGGCTTTAAATATCTAAAAAAGAGACACAGGTTCTAGCACTGCATATGTCACAACGTAAGTATCTGACATCGAGCTTACTAATACCCATGTGCAAAATTAAATGTTTGGATCTGTAGATATCTCATGGGCTTTCTAGCTCCAAAACCATCCGAGTCTATGATTAGTTTAGATCATCTAGGAGGGAGAATACTAAAGCACCTGGAGTTAATTAGGTCAGGTGTATTGGGCAGGTATCCAAGAAACCAACAAGAAAGTGAGCAGAGCCAAACTGGTCGAGGGCAGCAGTCCCTAACCTTTTTGGCACCAGGGACTGTTTTCATGGAAGACAATTTTTCCATGGACTAAGGGGCGGAGGGGTGGATGATTTCGGGATGATTCAAGTGCATTACATTTGTTGTGCACTTTATTTCTATTATTATTACATTGTGATATATCATGAAATAATTATACAACTCACCATAGGTTAGGGACAGCTCATCTAGGGAACAAAAGTGGACAAAGGTGTTCAGTATCAGAGCAAAGGACACAGGTGGTAGAGATTTAAGAAGACCTATAGGGATGCAGACCGTGGACGCAAGTGGTGGGCGTTGGGAGGTTGTACTTTGGAGCAGACATTTAAAAGGTGGAAGGACTGTAGAGATTTGTGCCCTGCCACAAAAATACTTCACCTTTACTTTCAGCTCTGTTCTTAAGACCGTTTCCTCTCAAAATAATGTTAAAGCAAAGAAAAATGGATATAAAAAGGTAGGCTTGAAAGAACCAACAGGAAGATATCAACATCTCAGGAAAATGGGTGAGAAGCCCACAAATCCATCCTGAAGCCACAATGCCACTGAAGCAGGACTTTGAAATACAGGGGCAGCATTACGAAGCTGTGCGTGGTGTCGTATTAATGATTACAGACATTTTCAGTAGACAGTAAGGAAAGATGTAGACATAACAGATCATCAGATAGTCACTGTAGAGATTCAAAAGCAGACGTATGGCTCAGTTGTTGAAGGGATACCTGTGAACAGTCTCTTTCTGTGTACCTGTGAGAAGTGGTACATGCAGTATCCCATTTAATCTTCCTGCCTCTATGAGGCAGGTGTTAATTCTCAGCCCCATTTTGAAAAAAAATGAAACGAGCTTAGTGAAGCCAGAGGTTCTGTACCGAGCACAGAGGTAGATGCCTACCCAGATGATGAGACTCCAGTATTCAAGCTTTTAACCATTAATATCTCTGCTTCTAAACATTGGTATTTTTAAATGTCCATATTCAAAAGGCCATGTGAAAGGCCCAGAAATGCTTTCAGAATTAGTCAAAACATTACAATAAGTGTCTGCAATTGAGAGATGTTCCTCAGGGAGGGAAGGCTTAGTTATCTTGGTCAAATAAAACATCCAACGTCAAAGGCCTTGATGTTTTCCTGAAAATTTTCCTCTTAATTTTTTTAGGTACCTGTGTAAAGTTTTAAGATAAAAGGATGGAGAAAATGTCTACCCACTTATGAGGAAAATAGAAAAAGAAACCAGAATATCTACTATTTGATGATGGAGTCAACACTCTAAAAATTGATTTGCAGTGCTTTCCCATCTGTAACTTACTAGAGACATATGTCAAGTTGTTTCTGCTAATACATCTGAATTAACCATAAGACACCTTTGAGTATTTAAAAATCAATAATACTACTGTTTTTCAGAGCAAACATGTATCTTGAAAACAGGCTAAGAGATTATTCTAAGAAAGGGAACAGATAATTTGGGGCTCCTAGAAGATAATGCAAGACATTAATTTTAAAGAAAAGGGAAGTTGATATGTTCTAGAGAGAGGAATCCTGTCTACCCATATTCAGTGTGTTGGTTGCTATACTCTTCAAAAATGTGGTTTTCTTTTAAATGCTGCATGTAATAATATTTAATAACTTTGCAAAAATTATTTTATTTCGAAGTCTGTGGAGCTCTGAGCTCTGTAGTTAAGACACATTTGCCTACCGTAAGTAGGAACTACAGAACATCATTTGCAATTTAGACCTTAGCAAGATGGCAGATGCACTGGAAAATACCTCAGGTAATTATTTTTCATCCTTCCTAATCATTTCGAATTTCTGATCTAGGTTTGAAGTTGCAGTTTAGCAACCCCACTGGCCTCTCCACTGTTAGCTGTTTAACTTCATCTGTATTTAATTTCTGTTTCTTTCATATTTCTTCTACACATATTCCCAGATGCCTTCAGGAAATAGGTCCATTCTGAATATATCACATAAATAAACTGCAATGGGGGAAGGCCTCTTCATTTTGAAAATGCCACACTGCACAACAGCCGAAAGGAAGGTTCATTGAGTAATATTAGCTGGCGTTTCTACAGGAGCACTGTAAGTGCTTTTTTCCCAAAGCACTTAACATAACAAAATTGCCTCACTCATCATGGCAAAGCAGTCACCTTTAGAGTGGTACATGAAGCTGTTTTTCAGGAGGGAGTAACACTTCAGATGGGACAAGAAATGAAGAAGAATTCTGTGCCAAGTGGCAACAGTGGGGAATTTAAGCAGGTAGAATAAAATTTCTTAGTTGCAATTGGGTCAGAACCCTGAGACTAACAAGTATACTCATACTAGACTATTCTGAGAAGGCTACTGAGATACTTGTTGAATAAACCCATTCTGGCTCTTGGCAGAAAAATGTGTCTATTGCATGCATATTATACATATATCTTTTTCTTCACATATATTTATATGAAGTGGAAGTTTTAAGAATATTTTAAAAATTTTGACCCAGAAAATATGCATTTGGTCTTCCAAACTTGCATTAGACTATACACATTTACTAATGTCGTTCCATATACTTCCAAGCTTACCTTTGTAGTCTATCATTTATATATCAATAAACCAAACCCTGTGTCTCAGAATCCGATGCTTTCTAAACTTTATCACAAAATATTTTCTGAACAGCTAACCTCTTTCTTATTTCCCTTAAATTATCCATCTCCCTTGCCCCCACTCCTAGGCCACCAGAAGACTGGGTCTGGGCTTCCATTTTCTTTGTTGTTGAGAAGAAAGAGCCTTTACAAGTCATTAATTTACTTTGAAAGGCTAGCTAAGAACATCTCCATGGTGTAAAAAAATTAGAAAATTTAAAAATAATAATATAATGTTCAGGATAGAACCATTGGGATTAACAATGGATGGGCCAGACACTTAACCCTTTATGCCAGCATAACTGTTGAAGGACTAAGCCGTGGAATATCAATGAAAGACACAACAGAACTAAAGACTCCCAATTCTTGATTTCATTGACCATTAAAAATGCATTATCATTTTCTTTACTCATTCATTTGATCAGCCAACATGTACTGAGTCCCTGTGTTATAGGGACTGAGTCCCTGTAGTAGCTGCCAGACTCCTGGAAAGACAGAATTGCAATACTAGCAACCGTCGTTCAGTGTGATGAGGGCTAAACAGAAAACATGTCCCCAGTGCAATGGAACTTGAAGAAAGAATATTTAAGTCAGCCTGGGGAGGGAGAAAGGGAAGCAGAGATAATTCACTGGGGCTGGGTTTTTGAAGTCTGTGCACATTACTAGGAATTAGCCACATAGAGAAGAAAGAGTGGTAGGGGGCGGTGGGGAAGAGTGGAAGATGGAATATTAGGCAAGAGGAAACAGCAGTGAGAAAGGACGAGGAGACAGACAGGGAAAAGCCCGATGACAAGGGGACCACAGAAGAATGAAGGGGCGAGTTTCAAGGGAAAGGACTGGCAGGTTAGACACTCCAGTGGGCACCTGGACACCCATGACCTGGTGTAGAGAGACAGCTGGGCTCTAGGGTAGATTTCTGATGGAAAGGGAATGACTATTGCCCAGAAACTTTCCTTCCAACTCTGCTGATATGTTCTTCAGCATTCTTGGGAATAATGCCAACAAAATAAATTGATAACATAAATCATTTATAGGTGGCATACACTTACACACATCTAATTTACAAAATCATACATGGTGCAAATTAAGCAACCTCTGATACGTTCTGACAACCTTTTCTTTTAATTTGCTCCAACACTATTTAGTTCAATCACTCTCTGCCCCTCACTTTTCCTTCTCAGCAGGTGTTACCCACTTCCCTTTCCTGGTAGACTTCTTGATTTCTGTCTCCCTTCTCACTTTCACCCTTCTCCCTTTTTCATATCATAAACTAGTTATCTGACCACCGAAGTCTCCTTTTCTCATGTGTGTCACATTATGATCTTCCTCAAGGAACATGTGTTGCCAAATATTGGATTAATTTCAAACACCTCTTTTTAAATGTTACCATGGATATTGCAGTCTTTCTAAGAGTTCCTTCCTCTGGGCTCTCACAACACCTCCATTGTGCCTCTGCCTGCCTTTTACATATGGTGGCATAATGATCTTTTTTCAACCTATCTCTCCTGCTAGACTTTGAGTTCTTTGAGGCTAGGTGCTAAAAATTATCTATCTTTTATTGTTCTAGTGCTCAGAACGGCAACTAATGCAGCACATGAATGTTTTCAACAATAAATATATGCTGAAGCTTACATTTGCCTTTTATATATGCATTTATAAACCTATGTAAGATGAACCAATGGAGAAAGAAACATGTTCCAATAGCATATTCTCGATGTTGGCTTAAAAAATAAAATAAAATAGAAAAACAATAAAAATCCCTATATATATATATGTATATATGTATATATGCTGAAAGAAAGGATGAGAGGGCTCTGGATGTTTGTGTGCACAGCAAATGCACAGGCTGAGGTTCAACAGAAAGGGAAAAGAGTTACTTCTAACTCCAGGATCTTAACTGGATGTGAAGAACGAATTTGTTACCTTGTCACATCCTCATTCATTTATTCCTTAGCACAGGGCTGCACACAGGCTAAAGAGAGCCAATAAATGAATACCTCAGTAATGGAAATCTAACGTCTCTCAATCATCTCATTTTTAACCCATTATGAAATAAATTGGCCAAATACAGAATGCAATAAAAGCCTTGGTTTTGCCTAACATGTTAGATCCTTTGTCACCTCAACGAGTGGCAGAGAGGGAGCAATTTATATCCCTTTATCAAAGAGGCTTGAATCAAGGTATGTGAAACATCAGTGACTAGACTCCAGAACACTGCCCGGTCTCCTGCCCACCAGACGGCGGTGTCTACTGATGGAGGTCCTAAGACTGTGGGCAGGTTGCCATGGGAGACAACAGAGGCGGCAGCTGCAGACTAGATTTCCAATGACAGTGACACACACATTCCACCCCAATGACACAGTTCTTGGATGGTGTCAAGGTCAATGGCCGTGACTCTTCCTCTTCCACCTGTGTCTTTTATTAAAATAAAAGCTTACTGTAGATTGCCTGATGCATTTTTAAAAGCTTGCTGCCCAAGCTGTAAATTTGAGAGCTGCCTTGCAGGGTTTCTTCTCAGACAAGGTTCGATACTTCTAGAACACTGACTCCACATAGATAAAGGGAAAAGGGAAAAGGGAAAAGGGAAAAGCAGGGAATCTTCTCCAGCTAAGAGCCTGAGCTCTTCAACAGCATCCCTGGAATGATGCTTCTGCACTTCCAAAGGGCAGTGTGTGTCTAAGATGTCCCAAGTCAAAATGACTGTTATGATTAACCTATTTATTATTTTGACATTGTAGCAAAAATGAGAGGGAAGAGCCATTTTCTCTGTTTTTGTCTGGCTTGGATAACTATGTTACTGGGATGGAAGAGAAAAATTGATCGAAAGCAGAAGCACAGGCGTATAAAAACCTTCTCCATCATCTTCACACAACTCTTTCGAGTTTCTGTTCCTTTTAATGGATCAGTGTTATGCTAAAGGGCAAAGGTCATTTTAGAGTAATGAAATGTGAAAGTCAACAGAGGGTGAATTGTGTAGCAGGTGTTAAACAAATGTATGGTGTTTTAAATATTTACATCTGCAAATGGAAGTCCTATTACCATTCTCTGATTACTTCCTGGAACTTTTATCTACTGAAGATTTATCTACTGAGGGACTAGTGAGTGCCCCTAGCCCTGGGCTTCATGACTCTTCTGAAACTCTGGGACACTACCCTTCCTCTCATTTACAAATGAGGATACTTTCTGAGTCTTAGTTTGGAAATCTGTAAAACAGGATGTTGAGAAGGTTAAATGAGACAACATATGAAAGAACCAAATCCAGTGCTTGCTATGCAATCGGCACTCCATGAAAGCTATTTTCATTTCCTTTTCACATCTTCTTTCGATGGCCATACAGCTGGGGAGGGAGATGGGGGCATTTTTGACTGTCAGTGTCTGGTACATTGTAAGACGTTTTGTTATTACTCTGAAACCCTTTGTTGTTATTTACCTTTTTCTCTCTCTGTCTTACCTACACAGAATTGAATAATTTGGGGGAAATGATAAAAGAGATAAACTGCTATTAAATCTTATTTTATATCATTAGAGACAACAATTCTTTCCCAAGACCACCTCTATTGGTCCATGAAAGAGTAGCCTTTCGTTACTCTGAGTATCTTTCAAATTTAACTTTACACCAGTGATTTATCCTTGACTACAATGAGAATCACCTGGGCACTTTGTAAACTCCCCATGCCCAGGCTGAACTAGACAAATCAGGATGTTGACTGGGACCCAGCTGTCTGTAGACCCCACCTCTCTACTCAATGGGGCCTGCGACTATGCCACACTCATCCTGCCTCCAGGCCCCCGTGCTCCTTGCTAATCCAAATCTCATATCCTTCCACCAATCATTACATAAAACAAGTATCTGTTCAGCAAATACCATATGCCCAGCCCTGTGTGAACACATTTCAGCTGATGAATTTGGTGTCTATTTAACAGAGAAAATGGAGGCCATCAAAATGCCTTCCAAGACCTCTTTGCGTCAGCTGATTATAGATCGCACTTCCTCTCTCTCTCTAGGGGACCCTGTCCTTTCAGCTACTCTGTTTGCCTTCAGCATTTGAACATGTGCAAACACCTTAAAATTATTTAAAAATAACTTGAAAACCTACCTCTTATGTCCTATTTTCAGGCAAGCTACTGGAAAGGAATAGCTTAGATCCATGTCTTATTTTCTTCCAATAATGTCTCAATTCACATTTGTCTGATTTTGGCCAGAAACTGCTCTCACTAAAGTGCCAATGATCAATTAATTGTCAATGTCTGTCCTCTCTGTCACACTGGACGCTAATGACTTGTCCTTCAAATTATTCTATGTGTCATGCTGGGGCTCTCTCTCTCTGTCTCCTCCTACCAGTCTTGCTGCCTCAGTCAGTCTTTGTTTGTTCATTAGTCATTAATTATTAGTGTGCTCATTTCTTAAGTATTAGTTCCTCCAGGGCATAGGGCTGAGCCTTCTGTATATTAACTCTCTGGTTAATTTCACTCATACCCATGACTCCATTTTCATTTTGAAAATGATTCTTTCCACTGATTTGTTCCACTAACCAAGTCTGCCCCAGCTTAGGTAAATTCTAATTAGCCTAAGCCCATCCTGGAAATATCATTCTCCTTGCTGTTATTGTTTTAGGGATAGGTCAATGAGATATGAGGGATATTTGCTAGGGACTTCTGGAAAAGATTTCCAGCCCGGCCCAGCCCAGCCCTTGTTACATCTTGGTGTGATGCTTCGAGCAGCAGCAGTCATTTTGCAGCCATGAGGGTACTAGCCTGAGGACACCAGAGGAGAATGATGGGAAGAGCCTGAATCTTTTATGACATTGTGGAGCTCTGAAATAATTGACCTTCATGTCTCTGTCTCTATTTCCTTGTTTACTTTAGTGAAATTATTATTGCAACTGAAAGCAGTGAACTGGCTGGTTCATTGTTGTGTTCCCAATCCTTCGCAATCTTTGGCAAAAGACAGTCAGTCTATAGATGTTTGCTTAATGGATGAAGATAACTTCAATATGAACAAGGTTAATATAGATAAAGAGGCAAGATAAATATTCTCCAAACCTTTGGGGGAAATATGGAAGATACTAAACAGAAAAAGTGACATCATATTTAAATTTGCAATTATTGACGTACTTCTTAATTGATCAAAACCCAAATAAAGTCTGCTTTTGGTATAGACTATATTATTTAAAGTAGCACTTGGCAATTCAACTTTGAATTCTTATCCTTCACTGAAATTTATTCCATCTGACAAGTGAAACAGATAACTATGCCCAAAGAGCACATTTTTAATAAAGCCCAAGAAATCAGTGCCAATAGTTTCTGATTTCAGCCAATTGTTTGTCTATCTTGGTGGGTTGTTCAGTGATCAGATTAATGCAGTCAATCCTCTGGGGGGGTCATATGAATCAATCATTACTTGCTGTGTATAAAGACATGTTCTACAAAATAACTATTTACCAAATATTACACCTACCTGTCAACAAAATATTCTAAAAACGGTTTTGGCTGTGTATATGATCTCCTACGTTAATCCTGGTGGGTAAAATTTTAAATCTTTCCTTGTTTTACAGAAGTTCTATCATATCTGTACCTTTCTAAAAAGTATTAACTTTCACATTCTTTACCACAACTTGAATATCTTGGGGTTCTCTGTCTTACACAATGTTTATTTTTATTTTACATTTGTATTTAATGCTAAGGGAGGGAGTGTAGTGGTTATATGCACAGATGGGTTTAAGTCACATTTTCCACTCTCTGTTGTGTGTCTCCAGTTAGGCTATCATGTCCTGTTTTTGCCTTAGCTTCTCGATATGGAAAACGGGGATAATAGTCTCTCTTGCCAAGGTGGTTGCAGCACTGAAATGAAATAATGAGACAACGTATGTGCATTGTTTGTGCCACTCAATTAATGGGAGCTAGTTATATTGGGTTCTGGTATGTTCTTTTGTGGTTTGGAAACTGTAGGTGGAACGTGAGACCTCCATAGGAAGCTGAGAGAGGACGGTGTCTACAAGGACAAACCAGTGGGCTGGCATCACAGGAGACCTTGCCTTAGTTAAGACATTGTATTCAAGGGTCTGAGAGATTCTTGGCTTGCAGATATAGACATGCACTTTGGTCTATTCTTAGGGGTTGTTTGGTGATGAGGTAATTAGAGGGTTGTCTGATAGGATTGTTTGGGAGAGTCAGGCTCTAATTATTTCTAAAAGAGGATTGACAGGGTTGCTGGGACCAGGGTGAGTTCTTGACCGTGGTACCTTTGTCTCTGCACTGGGTATGGACAAGTTCCACCAAATTAACAGGTACCCTGGAGACTCTTATTTCATCTGAGATCTGAGCTACCTGAGCCTGCTCTGGATAGACAGATTTGCTGTTCTTTACACAAGTAAATAACATTGATTAGAACACAGTCAGTACCTGGTTCTGTGTGCTTTTGGCCTGGAAAATTTTGTCTCTAAAGTGCCTTTTGCATGTGTGCAATCTCCTACATTTTGTGTTGATTTTTGTCATTCAGGTTACCCTGGATATTCTTGCCCTAAACTCTCTGTAGTCCTGTGTGATAGCAGAGCTGTGAAGTCATCATTAATCTATCTGCATTTGAGCTAAAAAGAGAACACACCAGTTAGGGTCTACTCGAACTCTCACAGTAGCCATATGTCAAAAGGCTCATTTAAACAGTGTTCTGTTTAAATGAGAACACTGTTTAAATGAGCTTTTCTAGCATGGAGAAGGCTCTAGTTCTTTCAGATCAGAAAAGAAACCCTGAAACACTTTTAACTTGCAAACTCAACAGAATCTATGAAAGAGAAACAGATGAAAGGCAGATCGCTGTGCTATCCTGGTGCTTTTTAGCATGTGATTGACACAAAGGAAAAAGGAAATTCAGTTCAATACAAGGAAGAACTTTCTTAAGAGTCATAGTCTCCCCACCTGTAATGGGTTGGTTGGTGAGTCATCAAGATCCCTGTGTCCAGAAGGTTTTAAAGAGGAGACGGGAATTAGGACCACACAGTCCTGCCACGTCCCTTCCCAATCCACAGCCTCTATTTTAAGCCCCTTGAGGTTAAATCACGTAGAATAGACTCTAAGGGCTGCAGGACGCCAGAGTGCTGCTGATCTGAGTTTGTGTTGTTAAGAAAGACGTTCTGGAGCACGTGGTGCCTTAGCTGGATCTGGAAGGATGGCAATGAGGGAGATGGGAGGAAAGGAGCAGATGGGCCACTCTGTACGTTGAAATGACACTGACAGAAGTACAGGGACAAAATCAGAGGAAATAGGCAAACCTGCCTGGCCTGGTCTCCCTGCTGCTGGTCTTTTCCTGATTTCTGTGGCAGATGCTTCTTCCTAAATCATTGCTTTCCCTATTTTCCCATTTTGGTTTTGGTCAATGTTTCTTAAACTTTCACGTGCATATACTGATCAGTAGTAAGTTCTGATTCAGGAGGTCTGGGATGGGACCTGAGACTCTGCATTTCCAGCAAATTCCCAAGGGGTTTGAGTGAGTGCTGCTGGGCCAGGGGCCACACTTGGAGTAGTCAGGCCCTAGGGGCAAATACCTTCCTCCCTCACTTTGAGCAACTGGCCTCAGGAGTTGGTCTCCTCTCTGATCTGGGCCATTCATTTCTTCTTTTTAATACACTCTGCAGCCCGTTTTCTGCCTAGCTCTGCAGAGTCTCTGGGGCCCTCCCGGCTAATGAGGCTTCTGTCCTGACACTCCTGACCTCTCTGCTCTACCGCTGTCCGTGCTCCGGCTGGTGCTGAAGTTATGAGGATTGATGAGTTCCCAGAGCAGGTGACTATATAAGGAAAAGAGCAGGAGGCTAAGGATCAAGTCACTCAGATAGGAAAAGAGAGGAGGAAAGGGGAGACAATTTAGAGAGAGGACAGGAAACCACACAGGGGTGCTAAAACTTTCAAGAAGCGCAGGTCGCCAAACTTTCCCTCAAGTCCCTCCACACACGGCTTTTCTCTGCCATCTCATGGCCCTGTTTCTACAGTGGTACATTTGGATTTGATTGCATGTCATTTATTTAGGGGTCTACCCTACTTCCAAAATGGGATTTAAAATGGCTTATAATCTTAACAGTACTATGAAAGAGGCTAGTATTTTTAATGAACCAAAAATTGTCTTTTTTTTTTTTTAAGGAGAAAAATCTATTATGTCCTGGTTTGACCACAGAAGTAAGCTTTAACTATTATAACATTCTTTGATTATGAGTCCTTTCCCCAACCACATCGTAAGCTTCTAGCCAGCCTTAGTTTTGCACCAGAAGGACCAACTGCTTCCCTATTTTTCAGTCTGGACATGGCTGGGCTTTCAACAACTACTAATAAAATAATTTCTGACTTGAATTGGTAAAATTTACTACCATGTTCTGCACAGTACTGGGTTTTCAAATGGCATAGGAATCTTTTATGCTACTCCAACATTGATTAAAATTTATGTTGACTTCTTTGATTACACTTCTTTGTTTCAAATGCTTTCCAGATGTTCTAAATAATTTCCTAATATTTATATATAAAAATTTAGAGAGAGCATAGGAGCTTTTACAATGACTCAGGGTAACCTTATTTTACAATGAGGAGACTTCAGAGGGGTTAAAAATGACTTAGCTAACATTACTCTGAAAATTACCAATGAGTGGTGTTTGGAATCCATGTATATTGTATTACACATTTGACAACTCTATTTCATTTTAAAATCCGAGCTAAGGATCTCGTACATTCTTAGCCAAAAAAAGATTTTTTTTAAAAAATGATTCAAACTGCATTTTTGTACTTTGGTAGAATATTCACTGGCTTAGGATAACATAGTTGTTTTTTTTTTTATTCGGCATATGTTTTAGCTATTTTCAATAATTCTAAAGTGGTCAGTGGCATCAATTAACTACTTCTGATGATTAAACTTTTATTATTTTATTATTGTCATTACATTAATCTGTGGCACAGACAAGGAGTGTGGTCTATTCTATGGATGGAGATGAAGTAAAATGCTGGGATATCTTTGCAATGTCACATTTGTTAGAGGTTCGATGTTACTTTGACCTACACTGAATAATTCAACATGGGATGATACATCAAAGATGTAGGCAATAAATCTCAATCCAGATGACTAAGGAAACTCATTTTTTCAATGAAGTATTTTGAAAATAACTTCAGGAAGTCCTTAATTACTTTGAAGCATCAATGCAAATGGAAGGTCATAGGCTAAAATTGTTAAATGCTATAGATATTACCCACAGCTCAGGAAGAAAGGCTGGTACATGGCAAAGGCACTTTAAGTACATGACTAAATACATTTTATAATCATTTTCATCCAAGGACATTAAAATGCTCCAGAAGGGACAAGAGCTAAGTTCTCTATTTCTTTGTAAATATTAATGCATTTTCACTCGTGGTGTCATGGTTGGGAAGGAAACACCACTCATGACTCATGGCGCTAAAGATGATATAGAATCAATGAAAGACTAAATCATCAATACATCAATCTGTGTGCTACCAACCCAAGACACTAATGTGAAAATTAATGACCTTTAAAATTTAAGGAATGTACATACATCAATCTAATTTGAAAAAGGAACTGATAAAGTGTTCCATCATTTACTGTCACCAAACAGGAAGGAGAGATTAACGACGTATGTTGATCAAATGCGGCACTTAAAGAGTAAGATATCATTTTGCGATCACCACAGGCCCTGATATAATCTTGGGATTCTTTTGTAGTGAAGGTTGGCCTGGGAAAATGACTAACAGCATGTAATAAGACTCCCATGACTCTCCAGACACATAAGAGAAGTTTTCTATGATCTAAAATACACCCACTCAGCAGTTTGTATCAAGAGTACAGATTCATTTTGGGAACAGGGAAGCTCACCAAGACTTCCACACCTTAAAAAGCAAAAATACTTTCTTTATTCTGTTATTTTCTCAACTTATGAGTGCACACAGTGTTATTTTGACATCACCATTGTTTTGTTTCTATTCATGAAACTCCTTTCTTATTAAATTAAAAAAAAAAAGCCTTTGAGATAAATGCAGTTTCATTTCAGGGCAGTTGTCTACGTTGGGATTGCCTTTGACTACCTAAGCTGTAGAGAATCAACCAGAGACTGGGGCACAAGGTACAATTTAGAAAGATAATCACTTACAATCATTTTAAATAACACCCTTTTTTCCCCGCAGTGGCTATCTTGGGAACACAGACCACCCTCTTATCTCCTGTAACCCTCCTCATTTAGTGAACATCAGGAAGTGATTTCCTGTAAGTGTTGAAGAGATTATATGTTGTACATACACTGTGTCCAGGTATAATGTATTATTTCATACCTATACTCTCTATGTATGTCTGTAGACTCACAGAATGGAGATTTGCCGCGCTTAGGCAGGAGGAATTGCTGGATTCCCTCGGGCTTGGTGGCCTCTTATCACTCCCCACACCGTGTAAACTTGATCAAAGCTTTTCCTTCAGAAAACTCTGCTCTTTTTTTCCTTTTTATTCTGGTTGCCCCTTTCCCAGCCATCCTCCCTGGAAAACCCTAAACATCTTTCAATGGGAACGGCAGTCTTGGGCTTACTAAAGAGCATATCATATCCCGGAGTCTCGTTTCTATCAAATTTAATTGCTTTTTTCCCCTTCATCACTGTCCATTGACAACTTGTCCTGTCATTTATGACTTTTGGACTCACAGCCCTATCAACTGTTCCTGGGAAAAAGAAAGTTTGCCTTTTTTGATTTCTTTAAATTCAGTCATTCATCTTATAAACATATAAGCTATCCCCATGATTGATACTAAAAATAGCACATACTAAGAGACGAAATTTTGGGGGGGGTGTGGGGGAGAGTAGCAAGAAGAAATTCTCCACCACGTATATCATATTTTATCTTCAATTTCAACATTGAAACCTCAGTTATCTGACATATGTAGCTTCCGAGTAATTTAGTTGAGGTTTATCCAGCAGGGGGCACAGGATAAAATCTCCTTTTATTGTTTAATCGCAATAACTATGAAGTCTAGCCTAAGAACAACAGACATAAGTAGAACCAAGAAGTTAGGCTTTCATACATGAGCTAATTGCAGAGCAATCTTATTACTCAATATCATAATTAATAAATTATTTAGCAGCCAGTACACAGGGCTCTGCAGAGCACATATAAAGGACATATTCACGAAAAAGTAATATGATGGACTGTCTTGTTTCAAATCTAAGGTTTAATGTAACGAAGTCCTAGGAGAGCCTTGATTCCAGACACCTGGGTGACAAATCCCTCTTAGGTCAGGGAAATGAGAGGAAGTAAGTATGGACATTGAAGGCCACCCAAGGGGCATCACAGCAGCCTCTCTGGAGCATGACAGGAGTTCCACAGTTGTTAGTGGTGCCAGGAGAGCATCAGGAGCGGAGCCAGAAGCCTGCTGGGAACTAACTAGACAGCGCGCGTCAGCCAGGCTGGTGATGGAAGAATGTGTTCATGAAATTAATGTTTCACAGCTGTGATGTAAACCTGGATACAGGCATAGCCGATGGATTTTGCAGCAGGAAACAGATGAGAAATTATAGCATCCAAAGAGCCTGCTACACCAAATCAATGATAAATTTACACCCATGAGACGATTGGTGGTGGGGAAAAAAAAAAGGTAGCAACCCTTAGCTCTGATTTTTCTCTCCGTCCTAATTTGAACAAGTTCGATACTTCTTGGTCTGGCAATTCCCCCTCTCCCATTTATTTATCAGAGCTTTGAATATTTTCCCTTTTTCATTCTATGGCAGTATCAAATAATTCATTCTTATGTCTGAAATTAAAATTGTTCTTTCACCTTTAAGAGGGCTTTTATTTTTTTGAGACAGAATCTCACTCTGTCGCCCTGGCTAGAGTGCAGTGATGTCATCACAGCTTACTTGAACCTCAAACTCCTGGGCTCAAGCGATCCTCCTGCCTCAGCTTCCCGAGTAGCTGGGACTACAGGCATGCGCCACCACGCCTGGCTAATCTTTCTGTTTTTTGTAGAGATGGGTCTCACTCTTCCTCAGGCTGGGCTTGAACTCCTGAGTTCAAGTGATCCTCCTCCCTCAGCTTACTAGAGTGCAGTGCTGGGATTACAAGTGTGAGCCACCGTGCCTGGCCGAGAGGGCTTTTTAAAAACATTTTTAATGTAATATTTCAAATACATACAAAAATTGAGAAAATAGTATAATGAATTCTTACATAGCTATCACGCAGCCTCCTCAATTCCCAACTCATGGCCAATCTTGTGTCATCTACAGCCCCTTATTCCCCTAGTTTAACTTGCTCATTCTCAGCTTATTTTGAAAGAAATCCAAACCTTCCCATTATTTCTCTTACAGTTGAGTTGTAATCAAATCTCCTTCAGGAAACTG
>CAUYSK010074693.1:0-24232 GCA_963575035.1 Avahi laniger | reverse complement strand
CATTCTACTAAGCGAGGTATCCCAAGAATGGAAAAATAAGCACCACATGTACTCACCATCAAATTGGTATTAACGGATCAACACATAAGTGCATATATAAGAATTGCATCTATTAGATATTGGGCAGGGGGGAGGAGGGAGGAGGGGACGAGTATATGTGTACACAAAGAGTGCAATGTGCACCACGCAATAGGATGGACAGAGGGGGGGAGGGGGGGCAGGGGCAACATACGTAACCTAAACATCTGTACCCTCATATTATGCTGAAATAAAAAAAAAAAAATTAACCCAGTGCTCTCTCCTTACACCTCAATGAAACGATAGTAAAGAGGTTTTTTTAAAAAACAAACAAACAAACACAAAAATCAAAAACAAAAAAAACCCCCACAAACCCAGGACAAAAAAAATGAGAAAGAGATAATAAGAAGAAAATTTTGGAAGCTGGGCAACAGGTGCATGGGGAGTTACAGACTTAGCCAAAGTGAGCAGCTGGGAGCTGAACTGGCAGAGGTGAGCCTGACACAGGTTCCTCCTTCGGCTCTCTGGAGGGTCAAGGCCCAGTGCTGCTGCTCCAGGGGTGCTGGGCAGGAGTGGCTAGAAGTCTATTTCAGGAGCAGGTGAGTCACCAGGGGTTCCTGCACCCCCAGGTAGACTGCCGCCCCCAGGTGGAGGCTGGAGGATGGGAGGAGACTCTGCACCAAGGACTGCTGGGCAGAGCAGAGGGCAGGAGGATCAGGGCAGCTGTGTCATCATGGGAGGTTCATCCCCTTTGCCTGGCGGTCTCCTAGGCCCCCAGCAGCGACCACGTCAGGTCCCTAGCAGGAGGTTGGGAGCTTCCTTTCTGGGGAAACTTATGGGTCCATGAAAAAAGATTCTAAACACTTCCAGAGACTTAAGAGCACACAAATACGTAAAAGAATTAGAACCAGAGTTCATCAGACTTCTTAACAGGAACATCTGAAGCCAGGAGACAATGGAAAATTATCTCTAAAATTTTATGGGAAAAAATGGTTTCCTACTAGAATTTTAATACAAACCATCAAGGGAGACTGAATACATTTTCAGACACACAATTGCTCAGTAAACACATCTCCCAAGACTCTATCAGTGAAATGAGAATATGCCCACACGGACAAAGATATGGGATTCGAGTAACTGGGCATCTAAAAGAAAAGAGGGAAAGGATGTCTGGAGTGAAAGGGAAGCATGCTGGAGAACACAGGTGTGGAGCAGGAGGGCAGGTGGCTGCAGGGGAACATCTCCCAGAGAGATGGAAACAACAGATAGCCGAAAGTCTCTTGCATTTTGAGAGATTTACAATTCTCACTGAGAGTTTAGGGATAAGTTAGTGATAAGTATTATGAAAAACTAACCCAATGAAGAAGGAAACCAATTAAGTCCAGGAAAAACAAACCAAAAAAAATTGTATACAGAAGAAAATGTAATCATAGTACACTACCTGGCTCAGCTGCGAGTGATGTTTACATTATCATCAAATTTAACTGATCTACTCAAATACCAAATACTCAGAATTTACAAACAACAGTGGGTGTGTGAGGGGGAAGCCTGTGTAAGAAGGGGGTGTGCAGTATAGGAAAGCAAAGTTCTCATTTTCCATGATCTGAAGTCTGTGGATGAAAGTTAAGCAAAGAAAGTCAAGAAATAGGAATGTAAGCATGCTATTTAGAAATGTGGAGATAAATAGAAGCTGCTAAAAGATTTTGAAAGAATTGCCTCTGGGAGTGGAATGGTCAGTGCCTTGCAGATCTATTTGAGTTTTTAATATAGATTAGGTGCAGTCAATATGTGACTGATAAAAACATCTTTTGATGTTTAAAGGAAGGATAATAGAATACTGGGTTTTCATATTTGGTCTGATGAGCACAGCCACTTGTGCTGAGTTTCTAGCACTTTCTAGCACTTTCCAGCATTGATACAGTTGATGAGTATGAATAATTCAGGACTAGAATTGTTTGTGGGTTTTTGCAATTAGCTAAAAAAATTAACTGATTTTCATCTCATTATCTAATTATTCCCTATTCCCTAATTATCTGTGTGGACTTTGCAATAACTGTGGGAAATGGTAAAAGATGGGATGGGAAACAGTCAAGATTTACTTGTACTGGGTTGTAGTGTTATTTCTGATTTTAATTGGGCAATGAGGGAAACTGTCTTTCCCTGAGCGACCGTTTGGTGGCTTTAAGCTGTGTTCTGCATCTACGTCTCTAAGTACAAATTCCGCCCGAGGGGCTTTGTGCATTCATGCTCAGCGTGATGTTGTTTGGAAGATATATTTAGCCAGAAAGTTGACATGGCCACTTCCTTTGCCTCTGCTTCTGCCCTGAAAAGACAATTAAGGTGCTTGGGTCCTACATCTGGAGTTGCCACCTTGGTGTTGCAAATGTGGGAGCAGAGATCGCCTGGGTTTAGGTCTCCAGATGCTGCCAGGTGTGCTATCCTTCCTGTGGCCACTTGCCTCAGCCTCAGCTCCACACAGCTCCCAGGGTGCAGCAAGCCAGGCAGGGGCCGCATTTGACCACCCCCCCCCAAACTCAGAGCCATCCTCACTACCACCCTGCCACTTGACATATGAGAACCTAAAGCACAGAGAGGTTGAGTGGCTCACCCAAAACCACACAGCTGAGGCATGGAAGAGAGGAGGAGAGCCCTTGTCCAAGTAACACTGAGGTCTGTGCTCACATGTAGGCCATGGCTGCACCGACGTGAAAGTTGTCAGAATCAAAACGGAGTCACTAATGTTGAGAAAACCCTGACAAATAGAGCTAGGGAAACCATGAAAGGAGTTCTCACCCTTCTATGCCCGGTAACAGAAAAGTCTCTGCAAAAACCACAACCTTGAACAGAGGCCATCACAGTCTTACACAAAAAATACTTCTGCAAGGACATCTGCCCGGCAACTGCCTGTCCAACCTTGGACTGCCATCACCCTTGTTATTGATCTTTGTAGCCATGGATAATTATCTCACAACAATTATGTGATCCTCCTCATTTTTCCTTTTCAAACCTTTGTCTTCCACCAGCTCCTTGCATGCGCATGTAGCTCACTACAGCACGCATGTTCCTGTTGCCATGCTTCCTTCCCCAATGAACATCTTTTCCCGTAGAGCCTTTCTCTGCTGTTCAGTTCCACACCAGTGGCTGTGTGGCCCTTGGAAAGCCCCCAGGCCTTGACTGTGCCTGGATCCCCTGGTCCTCCATGTGCTCAAGGGCGTGCCAATCCCATTTACCGTGAGAACTCGATGGGATAGTGCTGGAAGCACGGTAACAGCGGGCACAGGACAGGAGCCAGGGGCCGTCCTTCCTGTGTTTCTATTGTCCTCAGTGTTGCTGTTCACCCACTTCTCTGAAGAGTGTTGTCCCTTTCAATTAAAAGATATATTTGGATTCCGTGTGGCTGGAAATTGCAAAGTCTGCAGGACCGTTCACCGGGAACAGGCACTTGGGGATTCTTGGGAAGAAGGGGTGATGGCCCGGGGATCTGCAAGCTGTGTCCTGGGCCCCCTCTTGCACCTGAATCCACAGATTGTAGAGGAAGAAACAGGCTGTGGGAAGACTTGTGCTCTGTGGTTCTGAGACAGTCACCGGAGCTGAGTCCACAAGTGCTAAATCATGGGGAGACACGGGGAGCTGCCCAGTGCCTTCTCCTGTATGCGAATGGGCTGTGTAGCACCATCCCCCTTCTTTTTTTGTGGTGGCTACGCCAACCCATCCCTGAAGGGACATAAATGAGCATTGATGGCCGGAGCCAGGGCTGCTGGACATAGAGCCATTTGTGCCATCCCGAGGACAGTTTGGTGTCTTGGACTCCAGGGCACCAACCCTGAAAGGATATGGGTAGACATCAGCAATCAGAACCAGGGACACCAATGCAGAGCCCCCGTGCAGCAGGCTGTGGCCCTGGCCATTGTCCCAGGCCCTCCCTTTCGGCCCAGGACCAGAAATCGCTGGCTCTCTGTGTGCAATGGAGTGGGGAACCCTGCCAGGGCATCATGGGTGTTAGACATGGAGGGGACCCTAGAAATCAGCTGACCTGTGCATGGGAGCATCTTTATTCAAACCAAGTCTGGTGGGAGTCTGGTGTGTGAGCTGATGAAATGGCTGCACTCAAACCATGGGTGCGGGACCTGCAACTCTGCCTGCCCACACTGGATGGGCCCTGGGATCCTGAAGCATGGCTGGAAAGCCTGGTCTGGTCAGCCCAATGGAGCAGGGCCTGTCCCAGGCACAGGCATGCCTGATTCTCTAGAGCATGTCCTCGGGAGTGCCCTGGGCTCCCGGCACAGGCTGGGGCTAGCCAGGCCTCTGCCATTATCCTTCCCTTTTCCAGTGGGATTGGTGTGAGCATCTTGGTTCCTTGAGCAGCCCATGGTGGGTTCTGTTCCCAAACCCTAAAGGGAACCTGTGGCCCTGGTCAACAAACAGCACAACAGGAAAATATACATAAACTGGGCCAAGGTTCCTCTTCTGTGTCTTCAAAGACAGGCACACTTTCTGCCATGTTGCCCCGATTTTCGTGGGTGTGGACTGACTCTCCTCTGGTTAAGATATCATACCTGCTTTCTCCTGAAATTGTGGCTTCCTGACACTGCTTCTGCCCACAGGCCAGGGGTTCTCCGGCTGCCTTGGCTGGCATCCCTACAGAGTTTGCTGAGACACGGGAATGGGCCCCGTCCCCAGCTTTCCACCCCACAAGTCTCAGGTGGGACCAGGGAGCTGGCTTCCTCGTGAGTGCCGCAGTGGTGCCGACGCTGTTGGTCTGGGAACCCCGCTCTGAGAACCCCTGCCTCGTCTTCTGCAGGGTGGGACAAGAGGGCCACAGGTGTGCATAAGTAGCCTCAAATACAGCTACATTTCAGCCTTGATTTCCCTCTCCTGGTAAGCAGAGTTAGGACCTGGGCACCTCCCCAGGCTCCGTCTCAGAAGGAGGAAACTGTGTCCTTGCTGGGCCCCCACGCTATCCAGTCCACGTGCGCAGCCTCAATGCCATCTCATCTGTACCTTTGGAAGGAATGCGGTTTCCAATTAGAGCTTGTGTTGTGTGTGTGCCCAGGGCACTCACCCGGGCAGCCGTACAACAGGCCTCTCTCTTGAGGGCCGCGGTGAAGCACCCTCGTCCAGATGTCAACGTGGCCGGGCGGCTGCAGCAGCTGTGCCCTGTAGGTCGCAATATGTGCCTCAGTGAGAACAGCTCTGGGCTGGCCCCACCAGCCAGATCCTAAATAAGCTGCTCAGAGGAGCCAGTTGCCACTCACCCCTGATACCGCAGGCCTGTGGGATGGAGGGGAGCTCATGTCCAATGCCCATACGGAAAGCCTGGGAGAAGCAGTCACAATTTCGGTGGATTGCACCTATTCCAGGCATGCTTTTGTTCTAGTGCTCACTGTTGGATTCAGGGGGCCTGTGGACACATCTGGGTCGTCTGGAGGGTGGAAGCCACAACCGTCCTGCCAGTCTGGTCACCCGGCACAGGGTACCCAGTACAGAGCTGCCACATGGGATGCATAGCACAAATGATTGTGGGAAGGATGGGAGAGTAAACAGAAAAAACAGAGGTTTTTTTCTATAGTTTGTTCCTAGAAATATGTGGCCACCTAAAATACAGGTCTATGGCATCTCCGCAGACATGACTTTCAGGGTGGTCCAGGAATAACAACTGTGAAGCAGAGAGAGTGAGGCAGTGTTCCTGGCAGGGCAGAGCCATGGTAAGAGTCACTGCCAGGCTTTGGCATCCCGGCCACCACCTCCCTCCTGCTGCCCTGAGACTCTGGACTCCGCCGTGGGATCGGGGAGCAGAGTGGTGCAAGGTGTGAGGCAGGTATATGTATTTTGGAAACGTTCCCTGCAGAATTCTGACATCTGTCACCCCGTTCCAGTGAGAAATACACAGCTAGAGGCTGCGTCGGAAACAAGGGCAGATACCATGAGATGCCACTCAGAGGGCTGGCAAAGCCCCCACAACTGGTCACTACCGACTCACAGCCCCCATCCCAGACAGCAAACGTGTCTATCGAACAGACCCAGACTCAAAGCAGTACGGAAACAGCCTTCTTTCGTTCATGTAATTCAGGATACTTTGTTGGCTTGGAAATTGAACTTAAATTTTGAGGGTTTTTGTCAGGCTGTATTCCATAGATGCCGTATTTCATCCAGTATTTATGATTATCAAATAAATATGTATACTATTTATTTGATTAATATATTATTTTTATAATCCCACCATAATATTAATTTTTTTCTAAAGTATTGATATAGCAGATGCCTGATCTTATAGTCCAAAAAGAAAAGGTTTAAAGTAAAAATTCAACTTCAGGGTATGATCTCTCTTAGTGTGGAGAGTAGAAAACTTCAAAGCTTTAAATGCTTTTTCTCATTCTTTGGAAACTTTTTTAGTCTTTATTTTACATGACTGGGAACTGTTTCTGTTAAGGGACACTGAATAGTAAAAATCAATTTCATTCTCATGTTTTTATTCTCATATCTAAATGGCCATATAGTTTGGGGTGACAAATTGTACTTCGGGATGGAAAGTATACTCCAAAAAGGCATTTAGAAGTAACTGTGTTGACTGATTTTATGAAATTATTAGACAAAACCTCCCTCATGATGACCTCCTTTCCCTGGGCCTACTGTTCATAAAAGGAAACACTGACTTTCTCAGCTGCCCCCATAAAATACCACAGGGCCACCGTTCTTGGCCACCCAGGTTGGGGGTCACATCAGCGAGACCTCCACAGCCAGCTCTTGCAGGGCCCAGCGTGCTCACTGAGGAGCTTGCCCTACCTGCCCGATGCTGGAATCAGAATGGACTCGAGCCTGTAAGGTACCCATGTGCCAAGCTGACCCCATCTGTCCAACCTGCTGAAGGCCCCCCATCCTGATTCTGCACATGTCGATGGTGGATCAGTGTCAGGTCTGGGCACTCACTGGCCATTTTTGTGTGTTGTTCACTCCTGTACCCCAGAGCCTGGGACAGTGCATGCCTGGCACACAGCAGGCGCTCAGTCGGTGTCTATTAACAAGCACTGCATCAGAGCACAGCCCGTGTTGGCTGGGCAGACCTCTCCTCCCACTCTCTTCCGTTTCTGGGGAGACGCTGGGAAGTGTGCACAGAATGGCCAGATGCATGGGGATGAGGAAGATGAGTAGCTGCTGCGTCCACGTCCACGTCCACTTGTAGCCTTGCTCCCCAGCGTGGAGTTTTCTCTTGCAAAGTCTGGGAGCACCTCCTGCCTCTTTTCCTCACTCTGCAGCCACTGCCGTGTCTTGGGTTCCCCTCTGTTCACAAGTGTCTTGGTTGCAAGCAGTGGAAACTCACCCAGGTAACCTCAAAATATGTGCTAGAGGGATTTTGAAGACCCGGATGGAAGAAAGGCAGAGGCCCGGCCTCTCAGGGGTCTCCAGGGCAGGGATGACTGGGCAGCCTGGACCCTTAGTCACCCACTGGCTTCCACTGTTGCTGGGGCTGCCAGGGGCCCCAGACAGAGGGTCTGGCCAGCCAGGCTGTGCCCAGGACCTGGGTTGGTGCCAGGTGTTTGCGCAGCCCCTTCCTGCTACTCCAGCAGCCCAGGGGCTCCTCTGCGGGCTGAGACAAGAGTCAAAGACACGGAGAGCAAAATAAGGAATACAAGACTAGAGAGCGCCATGGAAATAGCACCTGAGAAATCTCCTGAAAGAGAAGGCAGCCAGCAGGCTGGGGGCTGCGCTGAAGGGTTCATGCTTAAAACTCTAGTTTGTAACTCATATTGTAAAACCTCCGTTCTTATTTATATTCTTAGGAGCGTTTTTTTAAATATAGCTTTAGTGGATTCTAAAAGTCACATGCTTTTGGTCTGCTTTCTCGAATTCATACTCCAGGGGCTGCAAACGTCTCATATAATTTGTACTAGGGGAGTCTTGGCCTCTTTTCCCCATCCGGCCTCTGTCGTTACTGGGCAGGGAGAAGTTAGGAGAGGCAGAGAGAGCCGCTGAGCAGTCCGTGTGGAGCACAAGGGACGCCGTTAGAGGCATGTCCCCGGGGAGCCTCCTTGGCCCTTGCTGTCCTCCTGGGGCTAGCTCCTCTCGTCTTGTGTGCCTGGAGGGTCCCCTCTTGCCCACTGGCAGGGGATTCAGCATGTGGTGTTTGGGGACAGCTGCCATCTCCGAAGCGCCCATGTTCCACCACCTCAGCCCCCGACTTGCCCAGGAAGACAGAAGAACAGCTGGGCCTGTTGGTCAGTCCTGGGTCGGGCGTGTCTGGGTTGGGCACAAGCATGTGCTGGGAGGCAGAAAGTCTGGGTCTCCCCCACACCAACTCCCCGACATGTTGTGCTCCGAGCTCGCCTGGCAACGCCAGTGTGATTGGTAACCCATGTCCAGAACTCCCCCAGCCATCCCGGAACCTGGGAAGCGTAGGCGAGAAGGCCTCGCCTGAGCCTCTGTTCTGGATGGGGCTGGGGCCACAATCCACGGGCACCATCCCACCAGACGCAGGGACAGTGGCAGTCCCAGGCCCCTGAGGAAAGGAAGGTCCAGTGCAGGCTCCGGGCGGAGGGTGGTGGCATGCTTCAGTCCAGGGCCTGCTGCCGTGCCGAGGGCCATCCCGTCGGCACCTGCACAGAGCGCTGCCTGCCGTTTGGTTGTTTGGTCCCGTTCAGGTTCCTCCCAGGAGGCTCCACTGCCCCATACTGCCCATCCCCCCACACCAGGCGTTTGTCTGTTAAGGGGGCTGTGGTGTGATGGGGACAGACACATATGATGTGACAAAGGCCCACCTCATAATGGAATCTGACACTGTAGCCATTGGCAGGGGAGATGGGTGGAGTCTGGGGGCTCTTCCCACACCCCTCAAATGGCCCCTGTGGACAGGACATGACACGTGGTGAAAGGCCACACTTTTCCAGGCTTTTCCAGATTTGAGAGGCAGATGGTGGGTGAGGAGGGCTGTGCCCCGGAGCCCATGGAAGACCTGCCAGGAACTGTGTGGACTCCAGTTGGTGGCTGACTCAGGGCATTGGCTGCTGCCTCAGATCTGCCCACAGAAACCTGGCTGTGGCCGCTCAGCTACGGTTGGGGCTGGGATCCTTTGTTCTTCTGAATCCAAGGTCCCATCACGCGGGCCCCCACGAATGGGAGAGGGGAAGTTTCCAGATCATTCAGAGGAGAGTGGGAACTTGGCCACCAGCCTGATACCACAGGAGGCTCCAGGCCCCCGTCTCTGTGCACCTCATAAGCACAGCTCATGGGCACATGCTCACTCAGGGCCCGGAACCTTCTCCATGTTCTGCATCCTGCTCTGCCCCTTCTCTAGAAAATGCCGGATGCCAGCCTATCTGCAGCCTCTAAACTGCCCTGCCTGCACCCTGGGCCAGGCACGTGGCCTGACTGTCCTCACTGCTTGTTCCATATGCCTCTCCCTGAATCGCCTGAAGACAGAGGCTGCGCTGCGTCCCCAAACAACAACAGATCCCCAGCCTCACCCGCCTTGCCTCACCGCCCACGCCCTGATCCCAGCATGTTCTCCCGCACCTCACCCTTCCTCCCATGCCCGGCCAAAGCCTGGGGGTGCCCAGGGACCCCCATCTCTCCACCCACCTCCAGCCCAGCATGTTCTGTGGGATCTGTTTCTGGACCCGCTGGAGCTACTGGCCCCTCTTACGGAGGTCTGAGTCGACCTTGTCCCTGCCCAGCTTGATTTGAAATCCTGCAAGGACATCACATTCCACTCAGATTAAAGGCCAAAGTCCACAGCACAGCACTGGCACGCGGCCTGCACGGTCCTCACAGCCTTCTTCTCCCTGCTCGTTTCCTGCCCTCTCCTCTGTGCCAGCCCGGAGGCCAGCGAGCCTCAGGCGCACTCCCCCAGCCCTCGAAGGTGCAAGCATCCTCTGCTGAAGGAGGCCTCACCCCTGCACCGGCCTGCCTTGCGGCTCTCTGGAGCCATGTCTTGTATGTAACCCAAGTGTTGCTTTCCTTGCTTTCAGTAACTACAGGTTCACGAGTGAATGTGTCGTTATACTCTGACACAGAGGACGTGCTTAAAATATAGCTTCTCTCTGACATACCGCTCCAACTCTCAGACTTAATTCGCCACTTATACATTAGTATAAATCAGCACTTATCATTTCTATATGTGCCATGCATAACTTAGAGTTACATAGCACTAACTGTCCACTGTGAGCCCCTGCTAGCGTGGGTGGGTCTGACACGAGCACAGGATGTGGCAACACAGAGCACCGTGTGGTGTGGCGGGAGGAAGGCACTGCTGGTCCTGGTGCTAGGCAGGAACAAGCCACCCCACAGAACCTAGATTGAGTCCCAGGGAATTCCTGGTCGGGGCAGCGGTGAGACTGAAGAGCTGCAGGGTGGGGCAGGGCAGAGCCTTCACCTCTAGGCAGC
This sequence comes from Avahi laniger, assembly GCA_963575035.1. Taxonomy (NCBI): domain Eukaryota; kingdom Metazoa; phylum Chordata; class Mammalia; order Primates; family Indriidae; genus Avahi; species Avahi laniger. The sequence continues at coordinate 13,837 of CAUYSK010074693.1, read as the reverse complement.
CCATCCCTCAACCCTGGGATGGGCAGCTCCTCAGGTACTGAGAAAGTAGCACTGCCCAGTCCTCGACACTGTGCATTAGCATATTTGTGAGTGACACTCGGGTAATTTAACCTACAAATGTTAGTCATGGAAGGAAACTTAAGAAGCTCTGGTTTATAGGTTCTCCACTTTCCTACATTATATCCCAAGAACAATATAATCATGGATCCCACCGTGATAAAAACAGTAAGTCGCTTTCCATAGTGTTTTAAGGGACATAAATTTCCTGTGCTGTTGAGAATAAATATCATGTTATGGATTTAAACACCAAGTGATGATTGCACTAACAGCTATAGATAGGATAAATGTTACTTTTGCAAAACTGTAAAACATAAATTAATGTTCTGTTACATGCAGTGAACGTTCCTGTTTTGACTAAAACATGAAAAATGTCACTGATTGCACTAACTGCAACGATACTGGTGGTGGTGGGGCCTGGTCTCCAGGGAGGGACATGTCCGTCACTGTCATGGTGCACCAGGGCTGGCCTCTGCTGGGCCTACAGAGCTGGTGGCGCACACTTCTCCCAGCTCCACATCAGTGTTGTCACACCGTGGGAGCCTTTGCACTAGAGAAATGGGCGAACACTGCAAATGGGGATGATTTCTTTTTTCTTGAGAGCCGGTTGTGGACTACGTACCAGCACAGCACTGCTGTGTCTCACTTCGGCCACATGTACACCCAGGCGTTGATCTCTGCGGAGACTCCCCGCCTAGCTCCAGTCGTCTCTGACCCCGCATACCACAGGGCAGATGGACAGACTGAGGTCTGGAGAGCCTAGAAGCTTGCCCAAGATAACACGACTTACAACAGCAAAAAGAAAAGCCAGACAATTTTCATCCTACCGAATCCGTCGCTTTCCCGCTGCCGTGTGGATGTGCCACCCATGTTAGCACCCAGCATGTAGGGTTCTGAGGCAGGATTGCTTTACATTTGGAATTTGAGGTTTTAGAGTTAATGAAGGTAATAACTTCAGTGAAGTTATGCTTTATATGGAATATTGCAAAAGAGTACATTCACAAAAATTATTAGTGAATGTTCCATTCATAGAATACCTTTCAATGTTGCTCAGCTGTGGTAGTTATGTTTTATTAGTAGTGAAAACATATCCCCCTAATTATTCAAAATCATCTCTGGACTGATAAGTATACAATATAAATATTTTATAGGTGTAATTCAATTAATCTTCAAAGAAAAGTATCTGTTGGATGCATGTAAACATACTGGTTAAATTGTACATCTTCATTTCTTCCACTCCAATGACTGAGACTGCAGAATCGACTATAAAAATTGCACCAGAGAGCTTATTCTTTCTTTATCGCCTGTCAAATTATTGCTGCAACGCCCATAGTTGGTGGTGAAACATTGTGATCCACTGCTAGCTAGCAATGAAACGCCAAGTGTGAGTTGCGCATTGAGTTTAGGTAATGTACCAGAAAACATTGCATGAAAACACTAATTTTCTCAATGTATGTTAGTAGACATGGTGTTTACCAATGAGAAGTGAAGATGTTTTTAAACAGAGTTTGTTAACTTGAAGTCTTGGCCAGGCTGCACGAAAGTGTTCTCCAGCTTGTGCTAAGATTGAGTATGGAGCGTCCTTAGGCTGGCAAGGTCTTGTCCAGTCCAGCTGTCCAGGGTGATGTCCCAGAGCACATGGACCCCATGTCAGACTTATCCATTCACTATTTACTGCTTTCCTCACTTTGGGTCAGACACAGGTAGCTTCTCCCTTTGGCTCCTTGGCACCTCTCCCAGCCGTGCACGCCAACCCCGGAGGGACAGCTCTGTGCCATTCCCCCTGGAGCCAGCCGTGCCGTTGAAGGAGAGCAGGGAGCTGTTACTAATCACGCATCTCAAGCTGTTGAGCAAAGAGCCGGTTTAATTTAATTTCTGGCCTATAAAAATAAAATAAAGAGAAGTACGAGACATGTTATTATCAGCCTTAGATGACACCGGCATTCAAACATTTTATTATCTTGTTATTGAACGGCGTCTCCAACAAGGGCCTCTTTGTTTCTTATGCCATTCTTAAGAAACCTATTCTTCAGTTTTAAGGAATAATTGTTGTCTAAGAGCATGAGGAAAAAATTAGTAACTCGCGGATTTTAAAAGTGGTTGAACTGAATATTGTCCACTAAAAGCTGGTTCCAGCCTTGCCCAATTTGACGTTCTACTGGGCTCTTTGCTTAGATTTCTGTGATGTGGTCAGTCCCTCGCAGTAGTTGGGCTTCATCCTGTGTCTTCTTAAATAATCCTCATGAATCGCACGCACAATGTGGAAGAAGGGTCAACCTCTGCAGGTGTCCTTGGCCCCGAGCATCTCTGAACATCACAGGGAGCATCCGTTTGTTCATTGTCGAAAAGTTTTTACTGCTGCTGGTGTTGTTGCTACTTAAATTAAAGGCGTGGAGTGAGCCAGGTCTTTGTCTCACACTGATGAAGATCTGTCGGTGTGGGGTGAGTGCAGAGCCCCTGCACAAAGCTGGTAACCCCTCTCTGTGCTCCAGCACCTGGCAACATCATGCATTCATTCAACCACCACATTTAAAAGCAGTCGTCGAAAGGCCCTGAGAATCACTTGGACCAGAGCAGGGACCTGGCGCAGTGGGAACCGTGTCCTCAGGTGGGGAGTGGGGAGTGAGTCCTCCTTTCAGACTGGAGGGGACCTTTGCCTCTGCTTTCCAGTTACATTTATAGCATAATTATTGTCACATTCTAAGTGACATTCTCGTGATCCCGAGAACTAGGTATGACTGGACTATATCTAAAGGGTTTGAGTGGGAAGATGACGAAAATTATTTCTTGATGTAATTTGCTTGATAAATTAAGTACATTTTTATATACACCTTATGCATTATTAAATACAATTTTATGAAGGTTTTTTTCTGCATGTGTGTGGAACATTTTGAGTATATGTAAGATTCTAAAGAAGAAAATAACACTGTCCCCGAGCTCATTCCTAGAGAGAAATCTCTGTGACAGGTGTGGCCCATCCAGTTGGCAATTCTACCACAAGCATATGTATTAATAGCTCCTGAAAATTCTCCATTCTGCAAAATTTTTATAGCAAAAATATGATTGAGATGAACTCTCAAAATCTGTGAAACTTTGTAACTAGAGCCCTCACAAAATCTTTTTTTGATGAGGGGGACATTTGGCAATACCTGGATACATTTTTGGTTGTCCTAGCTGGGAGGAATGTGCTGGCTTCTGGAGGGTGGGGCTGGGATGCTGCCAGTCTCCTGGGAAGCACGGGGCGGGGGGCCCCACAGCCAAATGCTGTCCGTAGCACAGAGACTGGGAAACCCGGTCCCACTGCTCACCCCACGAAGGCCCCAACAAAATCATGCCTTCTCCGTAATGTCCCATGCATACCTCTCTCCCGTCTGCCTTGTTGCTGATTCATTTATTCCTGCCTTTATTTAGTCATTCACAGGCATATCCTGAGTAGCCATCTGGAGCCCGCACTGTGCTACAGAAATGAATATGGCGTGGCCCAGTCCTGGACAGTCCGAGGTCTAGAGAGGAAGGTAACGGCCACAATACCAACAGTGACAGTTTACTTTGTATCTACTAACTTATGTGATTTTACAACCATCCCATGAGAAAGCCCCAACATACCTTTTACAGATGTGGAAATCAACATGTAAGCAATTGCAATGGATCAAAGTGCTGGTATCAGCATGCAAATAGTGCTGTAGCATCACAGCGAATATTTATTGAACTCTTTCTAAACTAAGTGCTATGGACAAGATTGAGCAAAACCACCAACTTTTTAATAAATATAATATACTGTAGCAAGTGGTTGTTTTAACATTATATGCCAAAATCCAAATAAATTTTATTTTATTTCATGATGTTCACGTTTTTAAAATCATTTTTCAAAAACCTAACTTATTATTAGGTTATAGAATAAAAATATTGCTAATTGCTTTTATGTTTATCTGTGGCTCTTGAAAAAAGAACCTGCATGTATAATTGTCCCATAAGGTAGCATTTTACAAGAAACAACGTCAAAATTAAGAACTACCCCCTGAGGATGTCATCAGAAGCAATGACTTGATAGTGATGGATTTTGTTTCTTTCATCCCAAGTTTCTGGGGATATTTTTATGCTATATCAATGAAAATTTTAAAAAGAGAATTAAATTTTCAAGTCATGAAAATTGATTATTTTCCTGAGAATCAGTGCTACAATTGTTTTTGTTTATTCCTATGCGGGTTTTTATGTGTGGGCTGGGGAGGAAGTATGTACGTAGCAATAAGCACACAGAAGAACCATGTCAGTGCTATCCAATGTGGTGGCCACTTGCCACATGTGGCTTTTTAAAATTAAATTTGAATCTAATTTATGCAAAATCAAATAAAATTAAAAGCTCAGTTCTTCTTCCTCCCCAGCCACATTTCAGGTATTCAACAGCCGTGCCTGGTTCCTGGCCTCGTATCGATGGGGCAGGTGCACGTTTCCAGGGTCCCGCAAGTTCTATTGACAGAACCATCCTGGACAGATTGCTGCATTTCTAGTTGTCATCCAGCAACAAAACGGGCCTCTGGTGCAAATGTCCGATTCTTCATTTAGTCAGGCAGTCTTGCTTGCAAGGAGCATACTCCTATATAAAACATACTTTTTGTGATTGTAAAAGTCTTGTCATGTTTGATGTCTTGAGGGAGAATACTCAGACTTTATATGAATATGTTTTCAAATTTTCCCTTAAAAAGAACTCTGACTTTGAAACCCCGTGACATATTTGGAAGTCCCCAAGAACCACAGCCAGGTTCTGCGGTGAAAGGGCGTTGCCACGCAGTGTCTGTGCCATGGGGCTGGGCAGGTCGCACCTCCACAAGGAAGGATGTCCGTCTTCAGCTCTAGCACGACAGCTGACTTAGAAACCAAGAACCACCGTTCAAATGAATCGAAACCTATGGGCTATCCAAAGGCTTCCACAGGTTTTCTGGTTGTTATGGAGTGACCTTGCTAAAGCAATACGCGGAATCAAAACAAGATTCCTTTCCTTTAGTTCCCTTCTTTTAGGAAATGCCAAGGTCAGAACAAACAAGTTGACCTGGAATTGTTTGTGTGTGTTTTAGGGGTATCGTGTGAGAAAGGAAGAATTGTTTCAGCCAATAGCCGGCCAACTCTCTTCTGGACCTCCAAGCCCTTTGTTTAATCTGGCAGGCCTCTGACTCAGTGCCTTTAGTCATCTCGCAGGGCATTTCTCTGCAGTGCCAAGGGGAGTCACTCATTAGCATTAGCGAGAAGTGCCTGAGGTCCCAGGGCCCAACCGCTGCAGATGGATGGGGCTGGAGTGTTCCTTTACTCTAGCACTTCTTGTATTGAGTTCCCCAGGTGGGACATGCAACCTCGAATTATGAAAATAACAGTCACAGGAAGCAGCAGAATGGGGACGTGCTTCTTCGCGGTGGTGCTTTCAAACCAGGCCTGCGTGCCGTGGCGTGGGTTTGCGCAGAGTGTGCTGCCTCCGCGCAGCTGCCGGCTGATACCATTTTGCACTTGTTTTGTTCCTCGCAACCTCTTTGCACTGAAACCCAGATGCAAGTGAAATGGTCACAAAAGAAGTATCTGGGTTAAATGCGTGCTAAACAGGTTTAAAATTACTGCTTATTGTTTGGAAGCAGATGCAAGCCTCAAACAAATGCAAAACATCAATGCAGATGCAAGCGGGAGGGCAATTTGAAAATTCAACCCTAAATGCGTGATTTTTTAAGGGGCAAAATGGGCTGTCTTCCCTGGGAGTCCACGGGCTGGGGGGGCCAGCCCCACTGAAGGACAGGGAGAACCCACCTACTAGATGCAGGAGGAGTTAATGGGGACAAAACACACTGGTTTTTGGCTTCATTACAATTCTCCAATTTCTCAAGCGATGATCTTTATATTTCTAGTATCATGGGAACACCTGATAAAATGAACATCCAACACATTCTTGCTATTTATTTTGTAACTTTATGAGGTTGCCCAGAAGTCATTTCTTTCTCCATACACCCAGAAGCTTCCATACTTTTCCCAATGGATAACCGATATTGAATCATGGGATAGCTTAGTAGCTCAGTCAAGCCTGGCTTCGTGCACAAACACACTGAACATAGAACGTGCATTTTATGATGACGACATTGATTATGGAACCTGGATCTGTTGTCATGAAGTGTTCCTGGTAAGGTCTCCATTTTACTACAGCCCTATTGAAGAAGGGATCTAATTTCTATTATTATGCACTCGGCGTTTTAATAAGCACTTACCTGCAGGGCAGACATTGTTCTTTGTACTGACCCGTCAGGACCCTGTGGCCTGCGACGTGAGGCAACTTGCCCAGGGCACCCTCAGCAGGAAGCAGAGTCCCTGCACTGCACCCCAAGCCAGCTCTGCGGTCCGCGCTTGGACCAGTCTGCCCAACTGAAGGGAAAGTGTCACAGCACACGGTCAGCAGCTTCTGTTTTGCCTTCAGTGTTTCAGTATCAAGTCAATATTTGAGAATAAAAAAGAGATAATATTTTACTTTTAAAATCTGACTTTTGATTAATTGAATAGTCTCTTTTTCTGTTTTTTGTCTTATTTATTTTTAATTGACAAAATTACATATATTTATCATGTATAAATATTTATCGTGTACCAGTATGTTGTTTTGAAATACGTATACATTATAAAATGGCTAAATTGAGCTAATTCACATATGCATTGCCTCATGTACTTACCACTTTTTGTGGCTCATATGGAGTGAGAAATTTAAAATATACTCTTGGTAATTTTGAAGAATACAATGCATTGTTATTAACTGTACTCACCATGTTGTACAATAGACCCCTTAAACTTGTCCCTCCTGTCTAACTGACATTTTGTGTCCTTTGACCAGTGTCTCTCCAACACCTCAATCCCACAGCCCTTGGTAACCACCATTCTACTCTCTGCTTCTGTGAGTTCAACTATTTTAAATTTCACACATAAGTGAGATCGTGCAGTGTTTGTCCTTCTGTGCCTCTATTCGACTTAATATAATGTACTTCAGATTCATCCGTGTTGTCTCAAGTGACAGGACCTCCTTTTTAAGGCTGAGTAGTATTCCCTTGGCTATATGTACGATGTTTTCCTTATCCATTCGTCCACGGAAGGGCACTCAGGTTGATTCCCCATCTCAGCTGTTGTGACTAGCGCTGCAATGAGCATGGAGGGCAGACATCTCTCTGACATACTGATTGATTTCCTGAGTATACACCCAGTGGTAGGACTGCTGGATCGTGTGGGAGTTCTACTTTTAGTATTTTGAGGAACCTCCATACTGTTTTCTGTAATGTGCTAATTTACAATCCCACCAACAGTGTGCAGGAGTTCTCTTTCCTCCACAACCTCTACGGTACTTATCTTTGGCGTTTTCTAACAATGGCCATTCTAACAAGTGTAAGATGACATCGCATTGTGGTTTTAATTTGCAGTTGTCTGATGGCTAGTGATTTTGAGCATTTTTCATATGTTTATTGATCATTTGTCTGTCTTTTTTTGAGATATGTCTATTCAGATATTTTGACCATTTTTAATTGTTTTTTTAAATTTTTTTTATTTTAGCATATTTTGGGGTACAAATATTTAGGTTACATATATTGCCTTTGCCACACCTGAGTAAGAGCTTCAAGCATGTCCATCCCCCAGACAGTGTATATCACACCTGGTAGGTGTAAATATACCCATTCCCTCCTTCCCCCCCCACCTGCCCGACACCCGATGAATGTTATTATTATATGTGCATTTAAGTGTTGCTCAGTTGATACCAATTTGATACTGAGTACATGTGGTGCTTGTTTTGCCATTCTTGTGATACTTCACTTAGTAGAATGTGCTCCAGCTCTATCCAGGATAAGACAAGAGGTACTAGATCTCCATTGTTTTTTCTGACTGAGTAGAACTCCATGGTATACATATACCATATTTTATTAATCCACTCATGTATTGATGGGCACTTGGGTTGATGCAGAGAGATAGGAAGACTCATACACTGCTGGTGGGACTACAAACTGTTGTTTTTTTTTTTTTTTTTTACTATTGAGTTGTTTGACTTCCTTACACATTTTGGATATTAGCCTCATATCACATGTATGGTTTGCAAATATTTTTTCCCATCCCATAGGTAGTCTCTTCACTCCATTTTTTTCTTTTATGTGAAGAAGTTTTTTATTTTGATATAATTCCATTTGTCTATTTTTGCTTTTGTTTCCTATGCTTTTGGGATCATACCGAAAAAATCATTGCCCAGATTAGTGTCATGGAGAGTTTCCTGCATGTTTTCTTCTAGTAGTTTTACAGTTTCAGGTCTTAAGTTGAAATCTTTAATCTGTTTTGAATAGATTTTTTATATGGGGTGAAATAAGGTATAATTTCATTCTTCTACATGTGGAGATGCAGTTGTCCCATCACCATGATATACTTTCTTATTTTAGCTCAGCTCTATAACTATTTTGTCAAATATTAAATACGAAAATTTACATGAAAATAATATGAAATATGAAAATAATATACCAAATATGTACACTAGCTCTTAGACCAATGGACTGCTTTTCATTTTCTTCCCATTTTCTCACTTACTATAATCCAATGTAAACAGAAGTCTTAAAATACCTAAATACTGCTTGAAAACCTAAACCTTCCTATTGCTTGCATATTACTCATATATCTCCTGTTTATGGGGACAGGGAGGGAGGCGGCTCTTTCCCAGTTATCCTCTTCTCATCTTGGACTCCTGATTATTTAGCTGTAATTTTGTGGGGGGTGATGCCTGTCAAAACTTATGGATTATTAACTTCTTAATAATAAAATATGTATCTCCTACTATTATATATTATAGTATCTACTAGTGACTGTCTGCTCTATGCCAGGCACCCTTCTAGGTGCAGAACATACAACAGTGAACTGTGCCCTGTTGAATTAAAAAGGGAGGATGACATTAACAAATAAATCAGCACATGGATAGCAGACATACGCAAACACGGTTTTATGCACCAATAGAAAATTCAAAATGACTGCAGCTTTAAAAATACAATGTCATTGTGTTTTTAACCAGCACTGCCTTAGATTCAAGAGGACACCGTGCTTTAGTATTGCCATTTAACTACAAAGCACCCACACGAGTGTAACCTGGTGGACTGGCCCTGCCCCGCACCCCTACCGGACATTTGCCATCTATGTGAAGCACACTGGCCTTTCTGATATCCACCAACTTAAAGAAAGCATCTGACAAAATATGGTTTCTTTTATTATGTGAAAAACTGTTAAAATATATGTGAACATATAACTGTATATTACTATAACAAGAACATTTTACATTTTAAACTGAATAAAAATGTTGGTATGGTGAATGTCGTTATAAGTTGCTTCAAAATTTTGAGTTTTCATGGTTTCAGCATGTTTCTCCACAAAATTAGCTCTGTTTTTATATATAGTTAATAACTCCTTTCTGGGAGAATGTTGCATTCGGGCATGTTATCGTACACTAGGGACAAGGAAAAAAATGTATCCTTACCGCCCCCCACCCTGCCTCCACCTCCCACCCTTGGGTTCCCTTGCTGGGTGAGCTCACTAGACTGCTAGGCAGCATTTGAAGTGTCTGCACCCTGGGGGCTGGCCTCCGAGGACACGACCTCCTGGCCTGGGGTTGTCTGTCTAGGCCGTTCCAAGTATGCTCTTGAAAGGAAAATAAACATTTTATGAAAGATACTTTTAAAACTCTTTAAAGGATGCAGAACAATTCCCTCTCAGATTCAGCTCTGATGCAACAATGAAACACGGTTTCCTCTTCAGGGGAAACAAATCCAGGTGACTTTGGAAATCAACTCAACCCCATTCTTCTTGCCTTAATTTCAAGGAACCTTGGAGAAAAAAATAAACTCTTCCCCCAAAATGTCATTTATTTTTATGCAAAAGATCTCCAACTGCAGTAAAGCTTTGCTCAGTGCCACAGACATAAAAGGAGTTTTTGTGGGGGTCAGATACGCCGTCAGTTTCCAAATACTTACTGAGCACCTGCTAACTCTTCTGGCACTGGCCCGCCAGCACGTCTCTCCTTAAAAATAAAAGTAGAACTGTTAGGATAAAAACATGGTTAGATATTGGCTGGATTAATTGTTAAGCATTTTTAACAATGTTGGAAGCATAGACATTATCAAAGAAGAGAGTGGTTTCCTGGTCCAAAAAGGGAGGTTTCCTACATTTACTAAAGAGATTTTTTTCACAGAGAAACTTTCCCATATGTAAAAACTTTCTGAGCCTAAAGTCCATTATGTTTCTGTAGAGATAGATGGAGACTAAGCTCTCTCAGCTACAGGTGACGGTGTCTCCTTAACTCCACACCAGCGGCCCATGCGTCTGATCTGATCTCTTCTCCACTGCTGGATTGAGTTCACGATCAAGGTTGAATGTGGCCCACCGCAACCCATTGGTCACGTGCCCAGTCTCTTCTCCACTGTCACGTGGAGTTGGTGGAGGACCAAGATTATTGCACATTACAAAGGGAAAGCTCCCTTGGCGCCGTCAGGGCCGGCTGAAACGCACAACCTGCCCGAGTTCTCAGCCTTGTGGTACAGACCAGCCTGTCCTTGCAGGGCAGGGCCACGGGCTTTCTTCCCAGTGACCGTGCAAAGCCCAAGGGAGGGGATAAGTTCATGAATGAGGGGACTGGGGAAGGGTCCTCCCTGGCGGCCCTGCTGCATGTTTTCTCTCTGCAAAGCACAACACGGGGCAGAACAGAAATTCCCAACGTGACAAAGAAAAGGTCCCTAAATAGGAAACTGGCTCCAAATCAGTGAATTTGAAAGATGTGAGAAAGTTCTTTTTAGGGAACCTCAAAAACCACATAGTTTCTCCACACCTTGTATATTTAAGATGTAAAGTTACCTGCAAAAAAGACCTTTGGACTAAAGCTGTACTTTGTATTCAGAAGTTGATGGTTCAGGAACATCTAGGACGTAGATGTTGCAAAATTGCCCTGCCAGCTTGGCCAGACACCTGCCACGCCAGCGTCTGCAGAGAAGACAGTGGTGAGGGTGGGTGTGAAACTGCTCCCTCCCGGCAGGTGCGCAGCTGTGAGCGTGGAGCCTGAGGCCACGGCCACACTGTGCCTCAGTTTCCTCGTGATGTTGAGGGGCGATGCACCTGTTTTTGCTTCACCCCCCCCCAGGGCTGAGCAGCCCTTTGAGACCCTTTGAAGCAGATTCTTCCCTGATACATGTCATTCGTGACAATCTGAACACTGAAAGGAAAACTATTGGAAACATGTTTTCTATATTGGTGAAATTGCAATTTTTCACAAATGTGCATTGACCCCTCCGGGTTATGAAGGTGGGGTGACACATCACCATTTTGTATCTTATTAATTCCACAAGGTGTCTTTTGTGAACCTCTCCCGGTGTCCTCACCAGGGGAGACTGGCGCACGGTTAAATTCGTGGGGCTGTTTGCTGTGCACACAAAGCTAAGCAGAAAATTGAAACTGAGGGTTACTGGAGAAGACACATTGTAGCCAGCTCTATAGCCGCATTTTTCTTCTTTATTAAGTCCAGACACGATAAAGAGCCTGCTCCTCCCTGGGGTGTGGACAAGTGGATGTCTAGAACCCTTGCAGGCAACAATTATCTTGATAAATAGGCTGGTGAACGCGCGGCCTCCCGTGTTCTCGGCAAGCGCGCACAGAAGTGCAGGGTCCCATCCCACAAACAGCACTTGAGGCGCCACGAATGATCACACACAATGCAGCCAGGTATTAGTCACACAACTTGGGTCTACGGGAGAAAGGCTGAGACACAAAGAGAGGTTAATCAATGGCAACCCCACCTGAAAAACGTGTTTTCAAAAACATCTTCACTTCCCACACTCCAATTTCCATTAGCAGGGAGAACAGATGGAGCCCAGACAACGGCCACGATGAACTTGGCCCAGGGAGGAGGGAGAGAGGGAGAATTTCTGGGAATTAGCGAGGTGCAGGGCCTGCTATTTACGTTTGGGCTCAGGCCGCACGGAGTGGGAAGAGAATCCAACTTGCTCGTAGGATGAAGGCTGTCTTTCCACGTCCGCTCCTGATTAAATGATAAGCACCTTCTGCTACTGTAATTATCTCATCCTTGAAATAGTTTCGCTCTTCCTTCTAGGTCAGGCTGTGCACAGCAGGGGTCTCGGAGGGGCGGGTAGTATTACAGGAGGGATATCTGCCTCTGGCCAGGGCTGGGATAAGTGAGGCACAAAATGATCCCCACAAAAATGCATCGATGTTGTTTGAAGAAAAGCATCAGCCTAGTATAACTCACTGTGCAACTATCCCAAAGCCAAAGGCTCCTTGTCTTAACATGGAAATCAAAACACCAACCAAGTCTGAGAGTTTGGCGGTGATGCCATAAACTTCGCGTGATGTCATAAAGATGTCTGTGTTGCAGCAGTCTGCATTCCACAACTCAACATGGTGGGCGTGGGGACAGAGCGATTTTGGTGAACATGTGGCACCTGAACAGGGCACCAGAGACCACCTAGGCCGGAGGTTCCCAGCATGGGTGACTCTGCCCCTCCAGGGGCACTTGGGACTGGGGGTGTCCAGGGCATGGCTCCTGGCACATAGCAGGCAAAATCAAGGCTACTAAGGGGCTTGCAGTCCAGGGGCATCACTGCCCAACGTGCTAGTTGAGAACCAGGGCGCCGCCCTCTGCATCTTACACATGAGAAACTAGGGCTCGGGGAGCTAAAGGGAAGACCCCCAAATTGTTTCCAGAGAGCAGCTGTGGTGCAGGGGAGGAGGGCAAGAGAGAACCCAGGGGGGCTGACACTTCTCAGGGCCCTGTGCGTGCCAGACCCTGCGCACACATATCACTGCTATTCCTCGTTTAGCCCTGTGAGGGGGTCTTCTCATCCCCTTGTTAATTATGGAAACTGAGGCTTGGAGACTTAGTCGATATCACAGTGTCACCCAGCTAGGAAGGGCATGGATTTGAAGCTGTTGTGTCCAACTCCAAAACCTTTCCCCAAGAGGAGACAAGCATCAGAGAGGCTTTGCCCACCTCGGTATTTTACTCAGAGCCCAGGCCTGTTTTTAAACTAAGGCAGCATTTTCCTAAATCTACCCAAAAAATTAGGCCAGGGGAGCTGTGGTAGGAAATTATGTGATCGAATATATTCAGGAAATACTGCCTAGTACATCCCCCTTGGAGATTAAAAAAAATCCATAGAGGCTCTGAGACATCTGCAGTAAAGACTCGGTTTGATTCAATATTTTCCCTCATCCCTCATCCTGTTCGTGCACAGTGCTATAAGAAAGCCGAGTGCCTGCTGTGCCAGTTAGTATCGATCCCGCAGCACGCAACCACACTGGGAACGTGACAGCACGCGGAAAGGAGCTCGTTTTTCTCAGGTCACCAGAGGCCCTGAGGTTGCAGCTCTGACTTTGGCCTGGGGCGCAACAGTACGAGGACCTCTGTCTCCGAGGTTCTTTCCAGCCTTCCTCGTGAGCACGAGACGTCTGCTGCATCACCACACCTCCGTGCCGCCCCCTCCAAGGTAGACGAGAGGAGGCATGGCCAACGGGAAGGAAGGTGGTGCTGGCAGCTCCTACATCTCACGGGACACTAGTCACTTGGCCACTCTGGCTGCCAAGGGGCTGGGAGAGAGAGGCGGGTGCAGGGGCTCGGCTTGGTGCTGGGCCAGCCAGCCTGCAAGTGAGTCATGTCTACGTGTCAGGAGCCATCCGGGTGTGCAGGGTACTCAGGGATGGTAACACCAGACAGCCTCTCCGCCTCATGTGAAATTTATGGTGGAGTACA
>CAUYSK010074692.1:0-14067 GCA_963575035.1 Avahi laniger | reverse complement strand
GGAGTTCGAGACCAGCCTGAGCAAGAGCGAGACCTCATCTCTACCAAAATTAGAAAGAAATTAATTGGACAGCTAAAAATACATATAGCAAAAATTAGCCGGGCATGGTGGCACATGCCTGTAGTCCCAGCTACTTGGGAGGCTGAAGCAGTAGGATCGCTTGAGCCCAGGAGTTTGAGGTTGCTGTGAGCTAGGCTGACGCCACGGCACTCGCCCCGGGCAAGAAAGTGAGACTCTGTCTCAAAAAAAAAAAAAAAAAAAAGATTGCTTTTGCTATACGGTGTCTTCTCTGGTTCCATATAAAGCATAGAATTATTTTTTCTAGATATGTGAAAAATGATGTTGGTATTTTAATAGGGATAGCATTGAATCTGTAGATCACTTTGGGTAGTATAGACTTTTTAACAATGTTGATTCTGTTGACCCAGCAAAGGACATAAACAGGTGGAAATCCATGAAAGCTATATAATTGGATACCTGTCAAACATATATTTCTTACCAAAACTAACATAGAAATAACTATAGACAAAAATAATCTTCAGGCATGAGAAATAAAAGCAAAATGAGGAAAGGGTACAAGAAAACCTAATATATTTAAAAACAATTATTATTTCCTAGGTACCACTCTAGGCAAATATTTTACATTATCTCACCAATTTCAGACAATTACCCCTTATCATTTCAGTTTTCAAATGAAAAAGGTACACAAGGATTATATAACTTAGACACAGAAATTTAATAACAGGTTAATATGACTCTGAATTTCATGGCTTTTTTTTCTATATACAAAAAAGTAAATTTAAGAACATAAGTGTGCACGTATGCATGTATGAGAGAGAGAGAAATCTCAGCTCCAGCGGTCCCACCGTGATTAGCTGAACTCTCTGTTGACACTCTTAACAGTTTAATTTATTCCTCTATTTTTACTTCTCTCATTCCCTTACAGATGTTATTCTTAAAAACATTCTTCAATATACCACTTGTGTGCAAATGTCCATCTCAGACTCTGTTTTCCAGGAAACCCAATTTATGACATTTGATGCCAAGAATTATCCTAGCATAATCTAAGAAAGATTTTGAAGTTGAATCTCCTGCAGGCTGACTGACAGGGAAGATCCCATTGATGGTGGTAAGGGGAGCATATAGATAATCCCTTGCACAAGGTAACAGTGCAAGTGTTAAATCTTTTGCTTGTGGCTAACTAGTATAACAGTGAAAGGAAATGCAATGAAAGGTGCAATATTTCTGGTGTTTGAGAAATTAGGGGAAGTTCTAATTATAAAAACTATAAAATTCGATGGCCCTTACTTTGAACAATGTGTGCATTGGCAAAGGACAGTGAAAGACTGAGGTAGATTAATCATCATTTTAAGGATGAATATAAAAACCAAGAAAGATAAATGTGGGAGCATATAAATAGACTATCAGGTCTGGCATCTAGAAGGCAGAAGAAGCTGAGGATTAGGACTAAAACTGACAGAGTAGCAGGACTCCAGAGAAGGTAAAATTCTCAACTCCACCAAGTCACTATGTCAGGAGTATATATTTAAGGAGCTCCTTGATTGGGATGGAATTGGACCCACAAACATTAGATGGGGGCATCTGGGTTGATGCACTCAAAGTTTTGAATTTCCAGATACCCCTGAGCCCTTGGACTTGTGGAAGTGTTTTTTCCTCCTGGTCAAAAGTGTGTGCTTCTTCCTCTTTACTTGGAGATAATGTAGGGGACTCTGCTCAACAAAATGAGCCCTCTTAGGATGATTCTCCACTTCTGGACACCAGATCAACTCTAAACATAATATAGGAAAGTGATGTGTCTTCTAAGAGAGGAAAAGAATTATACCAAGAAGAATCTGTAGGACCCAGTCAAAATACACCAGGATGCATAAAGCAAAATTCACACGATTTATTTTCTTTATTTCATAAAAGTTTAATTGTATATCCATCAAAATAACTCTACTTTGTTTCTATTTTCCTGGATGAGGAAAGCATTCTGATCCTGTTATTTCAGAGGGAGCTGATCTGAAGAGACCTAGTAAAAGTGATGAGCATCAAGGCATATTAGGAAAAGATCTTCCTAGGTAGCTGCATCATTTCTTTTCACCCTCCCATGAGAGTCATTTAGTTAATGATTATTAACTCAAGTTGATCTTGAAATAAGCTCAAAGAGGTGGTTTCTAGAACTGTTGAATGGATGTCTCCTCATTTGATATGATTATCAAATAAGCTGGTGTCTGGCTATCAGGGTTCATATGGAAAGTTAGTTTTAGTCAAGATAAGCTGTGTAAAAATCTCACATAACATGAATAAAAACTTTAGTTTTAAAGGCCACACTTGATAAAAATTTATAATACCTAAAGTACTCATAAATTTTAGAGGCTTCTAAGTACTTTCAGATTTATAGACATAAAAGGTATTCAGTCATGTTCATAGTTTTAGAGCTTCTCATATGCCATCATTGTTGACTACATGATGACTTTAATATTATTTTGGCTGAGAGAAGATATTTGGGCATAATAATTTACAAATAATTGCATTCACTTTTACAGACATGAGTAAGTATAGTATTATAAACCTTTAAAATCATTCATAATAATCATATTTTAATTCTAATACAAGGAGAATAGTTTTTATTCTAATAGGCAAAGCACTGGATGTTAATGAGCATCATATGTGTATACCTGATAAGCTCACGTTTTTTAAACAAAATTAAATCTTCGATTAGTCCTTCCAATAACATTTCTTTGTTGAAGGTTTGGCAAGTTAGAAAAATAGAGAAAAAGCCACAATCATGATGACAAAGGAGAAGTCTTCATTCAAACTGATATCCTGACATGATGGTCTTCTTTCTACATAACATGAATAAAGGGAAAGCATTTGTATGAGTGATTTTAATAATGAGTGAATTTTCATGAAATGGAAGTAGATTCTGGCCAACTGGACCCATTTATAAAATTATACTCAAAAACAATAAGGGAAAAATGAAAGATAATATGTATCACCTCTTTAGGTAGATGTATACTGCCATGACTCACTAGGCTTTTCCCAGAGGTCAAAAGTATCACAAATATCACCTATCAAGGTCTATATTTATATTTAAAATTATGATTAAGATTGTTTTTCCTTACAAAAGTTTCCTAATCTTGCCTAAGAAAGCCTCTGAAAAGTTTAATAGGGGTTTATGAATCTGAAATTTTCATGCTTGAACTGTTATTGTGGTGAATAATACTCAAGACCAGTTAGATTATCACCTTTTTTTGCTGGGTAGATAGAGTATGAGAGTATTTTATCAGCATCTCCAGAGACCAGTGACCTTATCACATCGGACTTTATCAGTTTCCTCTGTCTCCCTAAATATAACTGTTTTACAATTTACCTCACTAGTTTCCAAGTTAAAATCTTATAAAAGAAATTATAGTATGAATATGGCAGCAGTGTAGTTCAGTATCTTATGCCTTTTTCTTCTGCAAATCAAAGTGAAATGGAGAATAACAAGAATTACAAAATACCACCACTACCTTATACTAACATGCAAACACTATCTTTGTGAGACTACACTGCTGGTGAGCAAGTATATTGATCCATTTGCAGGGAAATTTGGCAAAATACATTAAAAATTATATACAGTTTTTCAAATGAAACACCAGTTCTAGGAATTTATTTTACTATTACTTGTACACATATAAAATCATAGATATATAAAGTTATTCATTTTAAGACATAACAAAAAGTGGAAGCAATCCAGATGTTCTTCAAGAGATTAAAATTATCATCTCAATTTGTACAATGTCCTTGACATAAAATCTTTAACAAAAACGTTGACCTGAAGAACCTCTAGAAGGATACTTAAAGAATTAATAAAGGTAATTTCTTGGGAGGATTGAGCATTGGTGGATAGAAGACTGGTAAGACTATAGCAGTGGCTCTCAACCAGGAGCAGTGTTGCCCCTGGGGACATTTCATAATATCTGAAGACAGTTTTGCTGATCAGAAATGGGGAAGGAGTACCAGTATTTAGTCAGTAGAAGCCAGAGACACTGCTAAATATACAGAATGCAAAGAGTAGCTATCCTCTCAACAAGAGGTCTTCATGGTGTTTTTTCATCTCTTCATAGGCTTCCTTGCCAGAAAGGCTTATTCTACCTGACAGGAAAGAAGGTAGCTGACAGCCTCAAGCCTGTATTTCTATTACTTTGTGAGCAAAAGAATCAGAGACACTGTCTCTTTTAGCACCATGAATCTTAGAGAAAACTCGATTTGTTCCTGGTATAGACCATCCCTCAACCAGTCTACTTGGGAAAGAAGTATCCATCTGGCTGTAGCTGGGTTACATGTCTACTGTAGTGGAGGGAGTAGAGGGGAAGAAGGAGGCTATGAGGCAGCCCTCGCAAATTTCACAAAATGGATCTGTCACAGGAAAAATCATAAGTGAGGAAATCATAAGTGAGGAAGGTTTGCTTGGCACAAAAACAATAGTCATTCTGTAAAGTAATTTTCAGTACATCTGAGATGTGATTGTTTACTTCCCTCTTATTCACGAAATGATATGTAAATGCTGTTATAATTATATACTTCTGGAATATTTTTGAAGCACTATGTTGGAGAATTTAATTACTGATCATAAATGTTCTGTGTTGTCTTTGCTGCCTAGAATTATGTCTAGCCTAGCACGAGCATTCAATAAGCATTAGTGAAATTACATAATTTATAAGCACAAAAAGTGACCTCATAATACGTAACATAATAATGTTAAAGGGCCGGGCACAGTGGATCACACCTGTAATCCTAGCACTCTGGGAGGCAAAAGCGGGAGTATCGCTTGAGACCAGGAGTTCAGGACCATCCTGAGCAAGAGTGAGACCTCGCCACTACAAAAAAATAGAAAAATTAGCTAGATGTGGTGGCATGCACCTGTAGTCCTCAGCCTGCCTTGGAAGGTTGAGGCAGGACTAGAACCCAGGAGTTGGAGGTTGCAGTGAGCTGTAATGACACCACTGCACTCCAACCCAAGTGACAGAGTAAGACCATGTCTCAAAAAAAAAACAAGTATTAATGGAGGAGAAAAATTTGTGTGTGTATGTGTATGTATTCAGTGGGGGTAAAAATAAAATGGAGTATAGTCATTGTTTCTCTTCTTTAAAAGTCTGTAACTACCTTCTACTTCCTGAAGCAATTTAAATTTTTACATTTTATTTCTTGAATTTTATTTTATTTAGATAGGAGTTCTTGCTCAGTTGCCCAGAGTGGAGTACAGCGGTGCAATCATAGCTCACCACAGCCTTAAATTCCTAGGCTCAAGTGATCCTTCTGCCGCAGCCTCCCAAGTCGCTGGAACTACAGGTATGAACCACCATGCCTGGCTAATTTTTCTTATTTTCTTTTTTTAGAGACTGAGTCTGAAATTTTTAAATTTTAAAGAAAGGAAAATATTTACAATATTATTCCTTAGTTCTATTTCTTTCTCAACCAATGTTTTTGATAAATAATATTTTAAATCACATTTTTCTACACTTCATTAACAACAGTTTTTTTTATATTCTGGTCTGTACTATACATTTAAGGTTAAATTAAAATAATTTCTGTACATCTGTAAAATGATAATTTTTAATTCAGAAATATTTAATTTAAAATTTTTAATTCATAAATAACTCTCAGAAATTAAAAGTTATATAATACTCTGTGAAAGAATGCAAATAGCCATGGAGAATGAGTGAGAAACATATTAACTAGCATCTTCCAAGGCATTATCAAGGCACTTGAGGAATGAAGAGAGCCGTTATTCTATAGAATATTTTAATCCAAAGAAAGATTCACTTTCTGTTGATAGGTACTATATTCTATGTTTGTAAAATGGAGATTTAGTCAAAGATGTTTTGTCAATTAATATAACTACATATTAGAAATAAAAATTCTTTCATAAACAACTCAATGTTAAATAAGGTTTTAAAGGCTAAACAAATGTTTGTGAAACAGTTGAATATGAGTCCCACTTGAAAAACTATTTTTAGTATACTCACTACAAAATGACATATGCTTTTAAATAACTTGTTTATTAGGAAAACCACCTGATGACTCTTCAGCTCATTCACAACACTTCTGGAAAAACTGACAGTAATTTGACGGAGAGAGCCCTTGCCACACACTGAACTTAAGCATCGAAGATGGGATTGGGAAGTCGAAACCTGGGAATTGTGATTCTAAGCACCACTTATAAGGTTTGCATCCAACCCCATATTTCTTTGGTCTTTTCCTTTGCTCTATTGTTATTATTTGGTCCCTCAAAAGGACTTTCATTTTCAAGTTATAAAAAATGATTGCTATAATAGCACCTTAAATTTTCAGATCCATCTTAGATCCTCTCAATAGTTCTTTTATGACTTAAGCACAAACATGAAAATTTTCTGAGCTTCAGATTCTCTTCTTTTAAATAGAAATCATGAGAATTGTTTGAGTGTATTAGGAAAACCTACATAGAGGTGATACTATCCAAATGTAATTGTTGCTTAGTAATCACTTAAAATTTAGTTTTAAGTTACTATAAGAATTTGAGCTTATATTGCATTTTATTGAAAACTAAGTATGATCATCTGATAATATCTGAATTAGAACTTAATTCTTATGCATATATCAAATGTGCTAACACAATTTATTTAGAATTCATAGCTCCTTGGTCTCTTGTAAGTAAGATAGAAAAGAAATTCTATCAGAAAAATAAAGAATTAACATGATTATTTAGGTAATTTAAAATGGATACTGGTTATTTTTAACTTCTATGACAGAAGATGGCTAGGAATTAAGAATTTGTTTATTTCTGGTTACTATTATCCTTATAATTACTTCTACTAATTAATTCATACCATAAACCCAATTTCAGAGACAGAAAAGAGGGCCTTCCCCAAAGTGGGAAATTTATTCTATTTTCACCTATGATAAAGTACAATGTATATATGTATTTTTCAGAAATATACTATTTTACCCAAGACTTTGTCTTCCTTTATCCAAATAAAGCATTCGAATCAATAGTCATCTCAATATATGATTCTAC
The DNA here is from genome assembly GCA_963575035.1 of Avahi laniger. Lineage (NCBI taxonomy): Eukaryota > Metazoa > Chordata > Mammalia > Primates > Indriidae > Avahi > Avahi laniger. The sequence goes on along the minus strand of CAUYSK010074692.1, from coordinate 7,022 downwards.
ATTTCAATCAATAATTTTTTATCACTTTCTAACTTTTCAGCTGAGATCATCTACCAAAATGTCATAATGATACAATAAAGATATCCTAGGTTTCTTTTTTGCATAGAAGCAATTGTTTCTAGTTGCTGATTATATCAAAATCTCATTTTTAAATGTCATTAGCACTAATTAATAACAGGGTAAACTTAATAAAAATTCAGCTGCATTACTCATTGAAAATAACTGAATTTATTATGCCTTTAGAAATAATATATTTAGGTAAACAAGCATGTGTTTGATTCCAGATTTGGACAAATGAGTTTTAATATAGATTGCTACAATGTAGCTTCTTTAGGAAATTTCTGGTCCTTGTCCTTAGATGTTATTACTAGAAAACAAATAATAATGTTGCAAGCTAAATAATACAAAATAATATTTCTTTTTCTTCACAGAAGTTTGTGTTTGAAAAATGCTAGCTATGAAATGTTACAATAGACAAAGTGAAGCAGCTTGAAAATTATACCTTGATTACCTGTATGAGACACAATTTTGTTATATTTATAATAAATATATGTCGGGAGGTATGCAAGGATGAGTTTAACTTCAAATAATGTCATTGGACTCATAAACGATTATTCTGGAAATACTTGCCCTTCTTAGTTGAGGTCTCTAATATGTTTTTTCCACATCCCTGAGTAGTGGAACTCTACCTTCCATGCCTAACTGAAAGTCACAAGTGCTTAATACCTGCTCTAAACAAATTGTATTTCATCAATCTGTACTTCACTCTTTGTCTTCATTTCCTTGTGGTGGAAACTGACGCCCAACACCATTAACTGAATTTATTAATACCAACCAGCTACCTTCTAGGCTTTGGAGTCTGGCTCTTCACAACTAGACTTACCTAAGCACTACACCATCAAGGTTTGGGTAATGATGCCCTTATTGTAATAAACTTCAAGACACAGGGATGACCTATCTGGAATGCAGGTAAAAAAAAAAAAAAAAAACCTTACAAATATAAAAAAAGAACAATAATCTGGACCAAGACTAAAACAGAAACATTAACCTAGATATTCATTGCTAATGTTACATCAAAATATTTAGAAGGACAAAATAGAAGTTACTCCCAGAACTACACTCTAGTTATATTTACATATTTTTAAAACGTAGTACTATATTTATATTTCGTAACAGTTTAATAAATTATGTATAATCATTAAATAATGTAAGGTTAGTCTTTTCATCTAAATTTTTGTCTTCAGAGTGATTCAAGATGGTGGATGATAAAAACCACCAGCCAGAGTCTCTCTGCAAAAAAGACAGATTTTAGAAGAAAGTGAAAAAAATAAACAAGCAGACAAACATAGCTCGGACAAGGATTGGAAGGAAGCGTGCCTGAAACTACAGGAGACTCCATGGGAAGAACTTGTGGAGGAGAACTGGAAGGAGAAAGGTCCCCAAAAATCTTGGAGACCAGCGATAAGGGTAGGTTGAGCAGTTAACTTACCCCACCCTTGCATCTCGGACTGCTGGTGGGCTCCTGAGAAGTTGGAGAGACCTGTCACCATCAGCCTGGAGACGGCTGCCACCAGTGAGCCTCTTGAGGACAGGGCACCATATTGCTTCATTCTCTCCTTTCTCTTCCCTACCAGTTGGTGCCCAGGGAGACAATTTAGCCTTTTCATGGAGGCATCTCCAAGGAATGGGACCTTTCCTTTTGAAGCCCTACAGCAGACTGAGGGGTACTCAGACTGTGAGCTCCCTACCCACCAGCCCTCCCAGGCGCTGCTAGCCTGGTGACTCCAGGAGAATGGGGCAAATCCTGAGGTGGAGAGACATCGATCCAGCTTGGGTACCCTGTGGGTGATTTGAGACCAGATCCTCTACACCCAGGTCTCGATCGCATTGCCCCCGGGCACAGAAGGAATATTTATGAATGAGACTACTGAGATGTGTTGCCTTCACGGGCAGATCAGTGTGCTTGTGGGGCAACTCTCCTCCCACAGGAAGACCGTGTGTCCAGCCCAGGCTACGATCCTGGGAAACGAACCTCACAGCCAGGGGAGATCCGCTGGCTTGAGGTCCTACCTACTGGCAGAGGCCCAGGAGAAACCATGGAATAGGGGAGGGTAGAAAGGAGTGAAGCCTGCTCTAGACTGCAGGTCTCAGCTAGCCCCACTCCCACACACAGACTTTTCAGTTGAGTGAGGCCATTTCAGCCCTTCCTTGGCAGATTTGTCCAGAAGCAGAGAACAGACCATTGCCCCTGCTAACACCATTTGCGGAACTTGAGGGCAGTCTCGCCCACCACCCGAGGCACAAGGGTGCCTCTCCAGAGGAAAAAGAGCTGGTTACCGGACCCAAAAACAACACTGCAAACTGCTCCTCCCAGCAAGCACCACCTACTGACAGGGAGGTCATTCTGCATACCATTTTACCTCATCTACTGACTTATCACAAAGGGTATGGTCGAGTCTCACCCACAAACACCACCTGCTGGCTCAGAGACTAAACAGGGCGTGTCGTTATTCAAGTGAAAATCTAAGGGCAAGAAGCAATAACTGATCCAGATGGAAAAGAAACAGCAAAAGAACTCTGGAAGTATGAAGAATCAAATGGAAACACACCCACAAATAGGCCAGCTCCCCAGCAATGGACAGTAACCGAGTTCAGAACACTAAAATGACAGAAGAATTTTGAACATGGATTGTAAGAAAACTCAATGATATGCAAGAAAAAAACTGGATAACAAACACAAAGAAACCACACCAAAAAATCCAAGACTTGGAAGAAAAATTCACTAAAGAAATTGAAATATTAACAAAAAATCAAACTGAACTCTTGGAAAAGAAAAATTTATTCAAGAAACTATAAAACACAGTGGAAAGCCTCAAGAACAGGGTAGATAAAACAAAAGAAAGAATCTCAGGGATTGAAGATAACACCTTCCAATCAAATAAGTCAGTCACAGAGATAGAGCAGAGAAATAAGAGAAAAGAGCAAAGCCTTCAACAAATGTGGGATTATGTAAAGAAACCTAACGTGAGAGTTATGGGCATCCCTGAGGATGAAGGAGAAAACACCCAAGGGTTGGACAAGCTATTTGAAGATATAATAGAGGAAAATTTCCCAGGCCTTGCCAAAAATCTAGATATCCAGGTACAAGAAGCTCAAAGGACCCCTGGGAGATTCAATGCAAATGGGAAGATACCATGACATGCAGTCATCAGACTGACCAAAATATCAACTAAAGAGGCCCTTCTACAAGCTGTAAGGCAAAAGAAACAAGTAACATACAAAGAAAAGCCCATCTGAATATACCAGACTTCTCAACTGAAACCTTACAAGAAAGAAGAGACTGGGGCTCCATTTCACTCTTCCCAAACAGAATAATGCCCAGCCTAAAATCTTGTACCATGAAAAACTAACTTTTGTATATGAAGAAGAAATAAAGACATTCTCAGATAAACAAAGACTGAGGGAATTCACTAGACAAGACCAGCCCTCCAAGAAGTACTCAAAACAGAGTTACACAAGGATCAGCACAATAAACACTCATGAATGTAAAACCACTCAAAAGCTAAAGATCAAAGAGAAGATACCACAATGGCTCAAGAGAGAAAAAAAAGCAACAAAGTTAAACTCAATAGGATGAACAGAAATTTGCCCTACCTATCAGTTTTCTCAATAAATGTCAATGGCTTGAACTCCCCACTCAAGAGACAGAGGCTGGCCAAATGGATTAAAAAAAGTACAAGCCAAGTATCTGCTGTCTTCAGGAAACACATATAACCTGCAAGGATGTATTTAGACTCAAGATAAAGCGGTGGAAATCAATATTTCAAGCAAATGGAGGCCAAAAGAAGGCTGGCATGGTGGTTTTGATTTCAGATAACTTAGTTTTTAAATCAACAAAAGAAATGAAAGACAAATAGGGTCACTATACAATGGTGAAGGATACAGTTCAACAAGAAGACATAACAATTCTAAATATGTATGCACCCAACCTAGGTGCACCCAGATTCATAAAGCAAATTCTACTTGATCTAAACAAATTGATAGACAGCAACACCATAATAGCCGGAGACTTCAAAACCCCGCTGACAGCACAGGACAGATCCTTGAAACAGAAAATTAACAAAGAAACAATGGACTTAGGCCCATTTGTTCTAGAGTTCTGTTTAACATTTACAGAATATTCTACCCCAAAATCACTGAATATATGTTCTTCTCATCAGCTCATGGGACATTCTCTAAGATTGACCATATCCTAGGACACAAAGCATGTCTCAAAAAATTTTAAAAAATAGAAATCATACCATGTATCTTCTCAGACCACAGTGGAATAACAGTAGAAATCAACCCTAACAGAAACTCTCATTTCTACACAAAGTCATGGAAACTAAAGAACCTTCTGCTGAACGATTACTTCATAAATGAGGAAATCAAAATGGAAATCAAAAGATTCTCTGAACTAAATGACAAAGGAGACACAAGTTACCAAAATCTGTGGGAAACAGCTAAAGCAGTCCTGAGAGGAAAGTTTATTTCTATAAATGCCTATATCCAAAAGACAGAAAGATCAGAAATAGATAACCTAATGAATTGACTCGAAGAGCTTGAAAAAGAAGAACAGACGGACTCCAAACCCAGCAGAAGTAGTGAAATTAATAAGATCAAATAAGAACTAAATGAAATTTACAATAAAAAAACTACATAGAAGATTAATAAAACAAAAATTTGGTTCTTTGAAAAAAGCAAAATTGACACGCCTTTGGCTAGACTAACGAAAAGCAGAAAAGAAAAATCTCTAATTAGCTCCATCAGGAACAAAAAGGAGAAGTTACAACCGATGCCATGGAGATTCAAGATATAATTTATGAATATTACAAAAACCTTTATGGACACAAACTGGAAAATGTGGGGGAAATGGACAAATTTTTAGAAACACACAGCCTCCCTAGGTTCAACCAGGAAGAAATAGAATTCCTCAACAGACCAATATCAAATACTGAAATTGAAACAGCAATAAAAAAACCCTCCTAAAAAGAAAAGTTCCAGACCAGATGGTTTCACACCCGAATTTACCATACCTACAAAGAAGAACTGGTGTCTATCCTGCAGAAACTATTCCACAACATCGAGAAGGGATGGACTCCCCAACACATTTTATGAAGCCAACATAACCCTGATACCAAAACCAGAAGAGGATGCAACAAAAAAAGAAAACTACAGACCAATATCCCTTATAAATATGCATGCAAAAATTCTCAACGAAATCCTAGCAAACCAAATCCAGGTGCTTATCAAGAAAATAATCCATCACAACCAAGTGAACTTCATTCCAGAGATGCAAGGATGGTTCAACATACACAAATCTATAAATGTAATTCAGCATATAAATAGAAGCAAAAACAAAGACCATGTGATCCTTTCAATAAGTGCAGAAAAAGCACTTGACAAAATTCAACACCCTTTTATGGTAAGAACACTTAAAAAAAGAGGCATAGACGGGGCTTACCTAAAAATGAAACAAGCTTCATATGACAAACTCACAGCTAACATCATACAGAATGGAGAAAAATTGAAAGCATTCCCACTTAGAACTGGAATCAGATAAGGTTGCCCACTATCTCCACTTCTATTCAACATAGTGCTGGAAGTCCTTGCTATAGCAATTAGACAAGAAGGCGGAATTAAGGGTGTCCAAATGGGGGCAGAAAAGATCAAACTCTCCCTCTTTGCTGATGATATGATATTATATATAGAAAAGCCCATGGATTCAACCAAGAGGCTCCTGGAATTGATAAATTAATTCTGTAAAGTCTCAGGATACAAAATCAATACACACAAATCAAAGGCATTCATATACGCCAATAACAAACTGAGAACCAAATCAAAGACCCAAAACCCTTCACAATAGCAACAAAGAAAATAAAGTACCTAGGAATATATTTAACTAAGGAGGTAAAAGACCTCTGCAGGGAGAACTATGAAACACTGAGGAAGGAAATAGAAGAGGATATAAACAGGTACAAAACCATACCGTGCTCATGGATCTGCAAAATCAACATTGTTAAAATGTCTATGCTACCCAAAGGGATCTACAGATTCAATGCAATCCCTATGAAAATACTAACATCATTTTTCACAGATATACAAAAAATAATTTTATGCGTCACATGGAACCAGAGAAGACCCTGCATAGCAAAAGCAATCCTAGGCAATAAAAACAAAATGGGAGGTATCAATTTATCAGACTTCAAACCATACTACAAGGCTATAGTAATTAAAACAGCTTGGTACTGGCACAAGAACAGGGACATTAACCAGTGGAACAGAACTGAGAACCCAGATATAAAACCATCCTCATATAACCATCTAATCTTTGACAAAGCAGACAAAAACATACACTGGAGAAAAGAAGCTTTATTCAATAAATTGTGCTGGGAAAACTGGTTAGCCACATGCAGAAGACTGAAACAGGATCTGCACCTTTCACAACTCACAAAAAATCAACTCACAGTGCCTAACAGACTTAAACCTAAGGTGTGAAACTATTAGAATCTAGAAGAAAATGTTGGAAAAACTCTCATAGACATTGGCCTAGGCAAAGAATTTAGTAAGATGACCCCAAAGACAATCACAGCAACAACAAAAATAAATAAATGGGACCTGATCAAATTAAAAAGCTTCTGCACAGCTAAGGAAATTGTCACGAGAGCAAACACACTACCTACAGAATGGGAGAAAATTTTCGCATGCTACACATCTGATAAAGGGCTGATAACTAGAACCTACTTAGAACTCAGGAAAATTAGGAAGAAAAAATCAAACAACCCAATCAAAAAGTGGGCAAAGGACATGAACAGAAATTTTTCAAAAGAAGACAGAAGAATGGCTAACAAACATATGAAAATATATTCAACATCTCTAATCATCAGAGAAATGCAAATCAAAACCACAATGAGATATCACTTATTTCCAGTGAGAATGGCCTTTATCCAAAAGTCCCAAAACAATAAATGTTGGTGTGGATG
>CAUYSK010074691.1:0-16881 GCA_963575035.1 Avahi laniger | reverse complement strand
CTAATTTGTTCTTTTTGCTTAGGTTGCTTTGGCTAGATGGGGTCTCTGGTTCCATATGGAGTGTAGAATTATTTTTTGTAGATCTGTGAAAAATGATGTTGGTATTTTAATAGGGATTGCATTGAATATGTAGATCACTTTAGGCAGTATAAACATTTTAACAATGTTGATTCTGCTGACCCACGAACATGGTATGGTTTTCCAGTTGTTTATGTCCTATGCTATTTCCTTCCTCAATGTTTCACAGTTCTCCCTGTAGAGATCTTTAACCCCCTTAGTTAAATATATTCCTAGGTACTTTATTTTCTTTGTTGTTATTGTGAAGGGAAAAGCCAAAAGCCTTTCTACAAAGGAAAAGTTAACCAGAATGATACGTAGTTCATCCGTATGAATTTTTCAAAGGCAAAAAAAAATTGATCCCTATAGATTATAAACATGCCTTTGGTATTTGAAAAATTACATATATATTTAAAATATATAACAAAATAACATTGAAAATTAATTTAATAAATGAATATGTCAGTAGCAAATACCATTATGAGAAAAAGAATGACAGACTCTGGCCAAACCAGATATAACATATTATATAACTACAGCAATGATAACAATTTTTTCCTTATATAGAAATATATACAGAACTGTAAACTATTTCAGAAATTCACATGTGGGAATGTGGATACCTAAAAGAGAAAAGAGTGTGTTTTATTTTGGGGTCAAAGTAATAAATTTTTATTAATACCTTGTATTGGGGCAAATAAATAATTATTTTGGAAAATGTTTTCTCATATCTCTCCCATACCAAAGTAAATTATAAATGGACCCATGTATTAATTATAAAAACTTAAGCCATAAAACAAGCTTGTGATTTATTAGTTTCATAATTTGGAAGTAAGGAACATCTTTCTAATCATAGTATAAAACCTAACAGCTTTAAAGATAAGAAGTAGAATATTTGGCTACATAAATATTTATAATTCCTTTATATGAAAGAGTATCTTAAACAAGGGAAACATATAAATAACACTCTATATGAAAATATTTGGGATTTATGGTAAAAATCTGAATGCCTTACTATAAAGAAAGAACATTTTAAAATAAATTAATAAAAGTAAAACCACCAAATAAAATTGATCATCATTTTGTGTTATTTCCTGCTGTTTCTTCTTTTTGGTACTCAGTTCCTTGGTGCCAACACACACATGGGGGTTGAATGAGGCACTTTTGCAAATAACACATGTATAAACATGCACACAATTTCTGAAAGGGTGCTATGAAGGTGAGCCAAGATTATTCAAATGTAACAAGGGATGAGAATGGATAATAAACATAATCTTCATGTGTGAATTTTAAAATTTTCTATGAACTCATATTTTGAATGATGCCATTTAAAATAATATATTATAAAGCTATTAGGTTTTGTCACCATTGTATCTGTTTTCAAATCAATTTTTAGATATACTTAAGATTTTCTCTATAATATGGTTATGTGCCACATAATGATGTCTCAGTCAGTAACAGACCTCATATATGACAGTGGTCCCAAAAGATTACAGTAGAACTGAAAAATTCCTGTCACCTAGTGACATCGTGGCTGTTGTAATGTCATAGCATAATGTATCACTTCATGTTTATGGTGATGTTAGTATAAACAAACCTACTGGCAGATGTATAAAAGTATAGCACATTGAATTGTGTACAGTATATAATACTTGATAATGATAATAAATGACTATGCTACTGGTTTACGTATTTACTATTCTATACATTTTATTGTTACTTTACAGTGTACTCCTTCTACATATAAAAAATGTTATTTGTAAAATGGCCTTAGGTAGGTTTTTCAGGAGTTATCCCAGAAGACAGCATTGTCATCACAGGAGCTGACAGCTCCATGCACATTATTGTCCCTGAGGTACTTGCAGTGTGGCAAGACATGCAAGTGGAAGACAGTGATATTGATGATCCTGACCCTGTATAGTCCTATATTGTGTGTTTGTCTTAGATTTTAACAAAAAGTTTAAAAAGTAAAAATAAAATAATAAGACTTTTAAAAACAGAAAAAGTATACAGAATGAGGATATAAAGAAAGAAAATATTTTTGTACAGGTGCACTTTGTGTTTGTGTTTTAAGCTAAGTGTTATTACAATGTCAAAAAATTTTAAAAAATTAAAGTTTATAAAGTAAAAAAGTTATAGTAAGCTAAGTTTATAATTGAAGAAAGAAAATATTTTTATAAATGTAGTGTAGGGAATGTACAGTGTTCATAAAGTCTACAGTAGTGTACAATGGCGTCCTAGGCTTTCTCATTCCCTTACACTCCCTCACTAACTCACTGGGACCAACTTGTACTCCTATAGGCCCCATCATGGTAAGTGCCCTATATAGGTTTACCCTTTTTTTATCTTTTAGATCATATTATTACTGTGCTTTTTCTATATTTAGATGCGTTTGACACACAAATACACACCATTGTATTACAATTGTCTACAGTATTCAGTACTGTAACATGCTGCACAGGTGTAGCCTGGGAGCAACAGACTGTACCACATGGCCTAGGTATTTAGTGGACTATGCCTTCTAGGTTTGTGTAAGTACCCTCTATGATGTTTATTCAACAATGAAATTGCCTAATGACACACTTCTTGGAGCATATTCTCATCTTTAAACCACACATGACTGCAATGCAACTTGATCATGGATACATTCATTGGTTTGTAATATGTCTTTACTACAAATAAACAGATTGTGAATTCTCTAATACGAGACAAACCAGCTTTTCTTTCCCAAACAATCTGTCTTTTTTTTCTTGTTTGGTATACATAGTTCTTTTAAATTTATTCTTGTTATTCAGCAGTTTTTTTTTTTTTAATATGTGTCAAATTTGGGTTTAACATCCTGGAAATAGAAAGAGAATTAAACTAACATTAAAATAATAATGATCAATTTAAAAGTTATTGGTCCATAGTAAAGTTTCTTGGCAGTCTTATAACATCAGTCCTATCACTATAAAGTTTCAGAGAGAGAAAATCAAACATATCAATGTAAATTTAAAGATACATAAACATAACAATGGGTTTTCAGTGTGAGATGACAGTCAGAATGTGTAATTTGTTCCTGCCCCAAAATAAAAATACCTCCTCAAAAATAATTACAGATATAACAAATTGAGTCACAAAATTAAAAAGGTAATAAGAAGGGTGGAGGAGAAATGCAGTCATATGAATTTATGACAATGATAATTTCTAAAACTAATGCAGTTAATAGAAATTAAAACAAAAATCCATAAAAAGCTTAGAGAAAATGAGGTTAAAAATTCCCAAAATACAGAAAAAGCAAATTTTAAGTTATGAAATCAAAGACTTAGGAAAGCAATTAGAGACTTTCAAATTTTGATCAATAAGAGTCATGGAATGAAAGGCCACAGATAATGGAGAAGAGGGAATTTTTAAAGATGTAATAACAGAACTTCTCATATGAGAAAAGAATTTCTCAAAATGCCTTATGTATGAAAAATAATACCTGCAAATTTAAACTGCACACTATTGAATAGATCAAAAGATATTGTATTAAAGAAGAAAAATGTATTGAGGTTGAAAATACAATGATTTATAGCACATTTATGGATAAGAACACAAGTTGATGTAATTTTGTGAAGAAGGAAACAAAATTAGAAGAAGGAGACCAGCCAAAGTTAAGCCAGTAGCAGAGGTGGAGTTCTACCAAAGAAGCAGTTGTTTCAATCAAGAATGACTATAACATGTTTTATTTTGGTATTTGGGAAAAATAATAAAATCTGTATTAGTAATGTCATAACGAGAATGCCTGTGAAATACAAAGGAAATAAATGAAATGAAGACTAATGCTTGGTCTGGCTATTTCCAACTTGGAGGAAAGTCTGAGCATAAATTTACAAGCAATGCGATTGACAAAGGATAGCGAGAGAGAAGGAATCTGGGTCAGTATGAAAAGGCTAAACTTAGGCTCAGAAATGTTTCAGGGATTGTAGATCTGTTTACTCACTCGTAGACTTGATCTTTATCAATATAGATGATTAAATAATTACATGAAAAGAAACCTAGAAGGAACAGTATTGATGTGAGATAGGGAACTGGCAGCCTCTGATCTATAAAGAGTCATAAGACCTAAACCATAGTCTTTGAGAAAATAAGAGGCTGCGGAAAATTGGCCAAAACCAGCTGGAACCAACAAGGATGTGAAAAATGACCTTGGGTTACCCTCACTGCTTACTATACCCTGCTCATAATGTATTAGCATATTAAAGGAAACTCCCACCAGTGCTGTGACAGTTTGCAAATGCCAGGGCAACTCCCAGAAGTTACCCAATAAAGTTTATGATGGGGAGGGACCTTCGGTTCTGGGAATTCCTCAAGTCTTTTGAGAAATCTTATGAATAATCCTCCCTCCAGTTAACCTAAAATTAAATAGAAGACACTAAATAAGACCCCAAAAACTCACAAAGTGCTACTCTCTGTTGCTCTGAGAGATAGCCACTACCCTTTCTATGGGGCAGCCTCCTTTTTTGTTCTTTTCTTACTTTAATAAACTTGTTTTGCTTTACTCTGTTATCTCACTCTTGATTTCTTTCCTGTGTGAAGCCAAGAACCCCCTTGGACTTCAGGTTGGACCCCAGTTTTGGGGTCCATTTTGCTGTATCAAATAAGCAACAGTTTAAACACATTCTCATGAAATTTCTCAGAAATACTATAAAAATAACATTCTAAAAGATAAGTTCCCTTTAAAGAAATAAAAATCAAAATAGCATCAGAATTCTAGCAGAGAACACAGAGTATCTTGAAGAAATATAGCAATGCTTTCAAGGGTTGACAATCAACAATTTTCAGTATAGATTAGAGATAAAGCTCTATTATTTAGATTTATAGAGGTAACCATCAGAAATTTTAAAAAAATTTTCCTGTAAAGAGTAAGAAAAGGAATATGGAGGATTTTGTGGTGGGAGAATACTCTGGTTCATCAAAAGCTCTTCCAAATTATTTTATTTTTAGCATATCATGTATTAAGTTGAAAGAATATAAAATGATCCCAATTTTGAAATTTTCTATAGGCTAATATCTTCTAGATTGGTTCTCTTTTTGTGATTGTAGACTATATGCTTACTTTGATGGATACTTCGTTTGATGTTGATAGGCAAAATAGGAGGATATCAGATATATTTCTGTAAACTCAAAGAGAAGACATTTACCTAAAACTTAATTTTGATTAAATTAAAAAGTCAAGAGCTAGTATTTCTCTCTCCATTTCTCTAGGACCTCTTCTTTTCTGTGAACATTTTATCTGGGTATAAGACTTTAATTTGATAGTTTTAATATATTTTTAAGAATTTTAAAGATGTATTTCAATTATCTTCTGGTTTGCTTGATTCTGAAAATATGTTTGCTGTAAATGTTATATTTATTCTTTTGTAGATATATGTCTTTTATTCTCTACAAATATATCTATATTTATATTTATTATCTGGAATATTAGATATATTTTTGACACATATTTATATATATGTTCGAGTTTATTCTTATCACAGATTGGTATAATTTATTGCTAGTTTTTACAAGGTTTATTATGAGCTTAGTTTTCTTTACATTTCCCCTTAGGGTTCATTGAGTTTCTTAGATCCGGGGTTGGGGGGTATTTTGGACATTTGGAAAAAAATGACCATTATCTCTCCATAATTTTCTCCCTCCACTTTTTTGAGACTCCAATTTCATGTACAGTATATTACTTGATGTTCTCCCACAGATTTCGATGTTTTCTTATTTCAGTTTTTAGTCTTTTTTTCTTTCTTTCTGTTCTTTATTTTGTTTTGTTTCTATAATGTTTCCATGTTTAATAATATTTCTTCTGCAGAGTCCAATCAGCAATTAATGTTTGGAATATTTTTTATTTCAGATATTATATTTTTATCTTTAGAATTTAAATTTTTATCTTCCTTATACTGTCCATTTGTTTTGTCACTATGTTCATCATTTTTTTTATATTCTTTATATGGAGCTTCTTATATAATAGATATTTTGTGATTTCATGTCATTATTTCATTATTTTTGTCATTTCTAATTCTTTTTCTGTTTTACCAAATTTATTCTTGTTATGGATCATATTTTCCTGCCTCTTTACATGCCTGATAATTTTTGATGAAACACCAAACATTGTGATTTTTTTGTTGTTTGATGTTGGATTTTGTTGTATTTCCTCGAATAGTGCAGAGCTTCATTCTGTCATATGGTTAAGTGATTCGTGATAAGTTGGATCATTTTCAGAATTTCTTTTAAGATTTGTTAGGTTGTCAGGTTTTATTCTAGGAGTGATTTATTTAGAAATAATCTAGAACACCTTTCTGCAGGCGTTCAGACTTCTCTTTCTGAAGCACTCTCCTTTCTCCGTACATTCTAGCTGCTTCTGTCTCCCTGAAATCCAATCTCTGTCTTCCCACTTTAGCAAGAGTTGTGGGCTCCATTTGAGTCCCCTTCCTTATTCTTCAGCCTGAAAACTGCCTGGAGGTGAGAAGCCGGGGAAACTGTCGGGCTCAGTTTACTGTTTTCCCTTTTAGTAGGGATCACATTTTTTTCAATTAGATATTGCCTATTGTGCAATGTCTGAAAAAAATTGTTTCATATATTTATTTAGTTTTCTAGTTATTTTTCACAAGGCGGCAATTCCTGTAGCAGTTAACCCCTCCTGGACAGAAGTGGATGTCCTTCTCCTTTTAAATGCTGGAGTGCTCCAGAGCTATGTACATAGCCTTTTTTTTTTTTTTAGTTTCTTTTTACACTCTTTCCCCTAAATGACCTTATCCAGCCCACTCACTCTCAGTGCTATTTATACACTAATGAGTCAAGTATGTATTTCAAGATCCCAGACTTTCCTCTCTACTCCACTATATTCAACTGCCTGCTTGACATCTCATCTATTAGCCCTCTCAGCATTATTATGACCAAAACAAAATTATTGATTATTTGGCCTGCAGTAAATGAAACCAACATTCACACAGATGTTAGGGCCAAAAATCTAAGATCCATCCTTGATTTCTCACTTTTTTAACCCTTACATTCAATCCATCAATAAATAGTGAAGGCTTTGTCTCCAAAATATATGTTCCTTTTTACCATTCTCACCACTTTTATTGCTATAGGCTTAGATAAAAGTCCACAACATTAGTCAGATAATGTCACTCTCCTCCTTAAAATCCTCTTTCAAAGTACAATGAAATAAAATATTTTTACCATGGTCAGTAAAGCCCTCTGTGATCACCTAATTCTGCTCCTTAATTCTTTCCACCAACTCTGATGGAATCCACTGGCTGCTTTCTGTCCCCTGAAGACATAAGCTTGCTTCCACCTCAGGGACTTCACACTTACACTTCATCTCCCTCAAAACTCTTCTAGAGTTTGGCTACATTCATGGGACAATTTACACAGTGGAAAATTTATACTTGTATCTTCCCTTTGTAGAGACAGAAAGAAATCATACCTGCCACTTTCTGTAACATCACCACTTTTATCTTCAATATTTTTACTGAATTTATAAATGCTTTCTTTTGTACTCATTTGTGTATTTATTTTTATTTTCTCCAACCAGGATGAAAATGTCTTTCTCTGGTGTTGAGAATTGATTTATTAATCAATACATTATTAGTTCTTAGAAGAGTGCCTGGTGCAAGGCAGGAACTAAATTAATACTTATTGAATATATGAATACATAAATAATTATATTTTACTAGGAACATATAATTTATGTATGTATAAAGCTCTTGATATAAAAAAATGTTACAGCAATGAAATCTGTCTTTGGTCAGCATAAGAATTGTGTCAGAAATTTTCTGTTGATGTATAAAATAATTTTAAAAAATGTTATTTTGTCTTTTGATTAGAACTAAGCATAAAAGTGAAAAGGACAGTTGGAGACATATAATAAAGAAAATTTAAAATATTATTCGTAATGTGATCACCTTTAAAATGTAAAGAAATGTATATAAATAGACATTATTTATTTTCCTCCTATTATTTTCTGATCTACAACACAATGATAGAGACAAAAGAATAAAAGCCTTTCTGGAGTGTTTTTAAAAGAAAGTCGTATTTACAAAGGTTACACAGTAACCCTAAACTGTAAAAATTTGATAGGTGAGGGAAGTATTTTCCTAACTTATTTATATAATCTATGGAACTTTTATTAACTTGTATGCCTTCTCTCCATTGCCCGTATCTTTAAGATTGAGCTTGTCATTAATTTTATTTGTATTATACTGTTTCTTATTTTCTGTTCACATGTTTATCAGTCAGCGAAACTACACTTTGCTCAAATCATAAGGAACATGGAAAAATTCTGAATGAAATGGGAAGGTTCCATCCATGATGACTTTGTTGTTGATAAGTCTCCTAAAATTTTTAATGAAAACAATTGTTAAGTGACAACTTCAAATGAAATGAGTAAACACTATACAAGTTGACCAAGTTATAATGTCTCTTAGGCTTTTTAAATAAAATTATTTGTTAAATAGCATGAAGAGAACATAGTATGGTATTCTAATAAATCTAAGGGAATATATGTTATTTTATGTACAATAGCTGCCACATATGTTGAAACATATCCTGTTATAGTTTAAAGAACAAGGACTTTGAATTTATTAAAAGGAGAAAACATTGGAATAAGAAATGGGGATTTTTTTACCTTTAGAATTTAATCAAGTTGTATAATTTCTTTGAGATCCAGTTAATGTGTATGTAAAGTGTGCTGTAGTATCTAGCTCACTGCACTGTGATGAAGATGAAATGAGTAAGTGGAAAACAATCAGAAGAAAGCCTGACATACAGTTAACAGTCAATAAAAAGTTATAGATACGTATATATAAAAATTATTACTATTATTACTGGTAAAGCTGTTATGAGAACAAAAGAAAATGCCTGTAAAATCATAGAAGAGTATACTTTTGGATACATAGTAAAACCTTAGTAGAATAAATCTATTTTTATGATGCTATAAGAGTCAGAAGTTTATAATAAAGAGTATCACATGCTAGAAAATCTGATTTTTTTCTTCTTAATATTTTTACCTTTTCTTGCTTTGTTCTTTAACAATAGCATTCCTTGTACTGTTGCTGCTAAAGACCTTTATCTCAGGGCATCCTCAAAATATTCAATCAGCACACAAAAATATGTCGACATTTTTTCATTCTATTTTTTACTTGTTTATCCACTCACCTATTTATTTATTCATTCATCTTTCAGCATTTATTTATTGATCTAGTAATTTCTGCTAGGCACTGTGAGGGGCTAGAAATACGAAAAGGAACAAAACGTAAACACCCCTGCCTTTGTGAATTTTATTTTCCACAATAAGACACTATCTTTATCTCTATTTAGGATTGAAAAGTAGTGGAATGGCATCTCACTTGGAAGCTACTGTAAATAAGGTATAAGAAAAGGCCTTTCTGGGACAGTGATATACAAGTGAAATCTGAATAAACTGAGCAAGATGATTGAGACACAGTCTCAGCCTATGGTCTGGTGGAGAAGATAGTTGTGTATAATGATAAATTACTCTCACTGGAATAATTACTGTGACAGTATGTTAAATTGAAAGTTTTGACTGGTGTACCAAGATATGATAAATATCAGATATCAAATGAGTTATGAGATGGATCAAAATGCAATTTTCAAGGAAAATGTATTTTAACAAGCTTCAGAAGCCCTGAAACCTCTCATGCATTTTCAAAGGTGGGGAAAGATCTTTTTTTTAATATCGAGGGGATGATTTTAGGAAGAGGAATTTCATAGAATATTATGGAGATTATACCTAAAAACTTTAGAGAAAGTACCACAGACTTGGCTTTGAAGGATAAGGAATTTCTTTATTTTTTTGGTTAGGAGGCAGGGTCAGGAGTTGGGTGAAGAGAAGAGAAAGCGATGTTTAAGAAGTAACAATTTATATGAAGCCAGTCATAAATAAGAATTCATAATTTGATAATTTTACAGCAATGTAATCAGGTCCTAGGTCCAGAATATCAGAGAATGAGCATTGAAATGGTGTTTGGGGTCATATTCTAAAGTCATCTCTATGAAATTTTATCTATAGGTTCTGGGATGCCATTAATGGTTAATATGGGAATAACAGGAAATCAGGATATTTGTAGCACCTCCCCTTGGGGATGGTACTTAATATCCAAACTTAAATGTCCCAAAAAGTTTCAATATTTCCTGAAAATTGAATATAACTTCTGATCTCACTTTTTGTTTTTATTCATGTGGATCCCAGGATGGCTTTAGGGATTTGGAGCAGGCACAGTAGGCCTCCTCATGGAACTTGAAGAATGAATCCTGTAGTGTACTAATGCAATAGACTTCAGGAAAGATGCTAAAACAAACTTTGTGCTGGTCATCAATTTATTGCACCTGGACTTTTGCTTAAGGTCTAGGAATCATCTTCATGGTTTTCATTTAAAATATAGTAATAGTAAGCTATCCACGACCAAATCAACACTTTTAGTTCAACAAAACTAAGTCACTCATTTTCTGCAAAATAATGATCACAGAAAAATACAAAAGGAATAATTGGATAGTTGATATCTCATTTCTGACTGAAGTACTTATGTCACTGGGGACCATATTTGCTAAAATTTGGGTTCAGAATACACCATCCACCTTTTTTCAATGGGAACTATTTCATTTTTCCTTTGGTAACATATAAAAATAACATCTATTGGATGTTGGGCGGGGGGGAGAGGGAGAGGAAGGAGGAGGGGATGGGCATATACATACACAAAGAGTGCAATGCGCACCACCCGAAGGATGGACATATTTGAAACTTGGACTTGGGGGGGCGGGCAAGGGCAACATACGTAACCTAAACATCTGTACCCTCATAAGATGCTGAAATAAAAAATAATTATGTGGAAAAGAAAACTATCAATTAAATGTACCTTTAAGTGCTCTAATTTAAAATAATTATGTATATCTTTGTATATTTTATTTTTATTTGTTATGTGCTTTCAGATATTTTGTAGATCAAATCACAGTGTATATATTCATGCATCTTGCCTGTATTGAACATTTAGCCTGTGCTCCAATTCTTACCATAGAAAATGCTACAATGTACATATATTCATTATTCATTCTTTAAGGAATATTTACTGAAAACCTATATATGCCAGGTACTGTTGTAGATGATGAAAACTGGAGCTTAAATTCTAAAGGTCAGAGGACACCAGTAAAGAAATAAATGAATAGAAATTTCCTTTCTGTCCCTGTCTCATCACCACCTCCCACGAGGCAACTACTCTACCGAATTTTATCACCATAGATTAGTACTACCTGTTCTAGAACTTCATATAAATGGAATCATACAATGCGCAGCCTTTTGTGTCTGGCTTACCTTCCTTCATTCAGTGTATTATTGGCCTTTGCCCATATTATTGTATATTAGTAGTCTGTTTCTATTTCTTTGTTAGTGGTATTTTATTTTGTATGAATACTGCACAATTTATTAACTGAATTATTTATTGATAGCTATTTGACTTTTTCCAGGTTGGCTGTTGTGAATACAGCTTCTAAAAATATTCATTTACAAGGGGGTGTGTGTGTGTGCGTGTGAACACGCAAATGTTTTAATTTCTTTATGGTGAATAACTAAATTTCTTTAGGGTGAATAACTAAGGAGGGAAGTTTTGAGTTAGAAACTGGGTGCGGGCTTAACTTTATAAGAACTACTGGATAGTTTTGCAAAGTATTATATAATTTTACATTTCTACTAGCAAAGTATGATATTTCTGTTACTCAATACTTGGTGTTGTTAGACTTTTAACATTTCAGCCATTGTAATGACTGTAAATTTGTATCATTGTTTTAATTTGTATATCTGTGACGAATAAAAGTTCTTAATAAATTGAGCCATTTTTCATGTTCTTATTGGGCATTTCTATATCTTTTTTTGAGATGTATTGTTTCTAGATTTTTGCCTGTTTTTTCTGGGATGTTTCTTCTTTTTAGTAGTGATTTCTGTTATTTTTATACGCTAAATGCAGCTATGTTCACAGAACATATTTCCTTCCATTCTGTGACTTGCCTATTCATTTTCTAATCACTGTCTTCAGATGAGCAGAGCATTTTAACAGTATGAAGTCTAGATTGCTACTCTTTTTTCATACCTAGTATTTTCTTCGTCCTTTCTAAGAAATCTTTGTTTACCCCAAGGTCTCAAAGTCATACTTCTATATCTCTTTTAGAAGTTTTATAATTTTAATTGTTAAAGATGTAGGAATATGAGTGTATCTCAAAATCATTTTCTGTATTTTCTTTGGTTAGGGTCACTCGTTATTTTCTTCATATGAATAGCCAGTTTTTCCAGCTTCAGTCTTTACTAAAAGACTTTCTTTTCCTCAATATTATTCATACATCATTATACAAAATCAGCTTACTATAAAAGTATGGGTGTATTTCTAGGTTTTATTTTATTCATTTTGTTTAATTTTCTATCAGTACAATACTGCCTTAATTACTGTAGCTTTACGGTAATTCTCGAAAAGTGTCCACTCTAACTTCTTTGCCATGTGGTCCTCTCTGTAGGGAAGCTCAGTATAGCAGATTGAGCCTCAAAGGTAGCAACAGAATTTTTATCAAGACAGACATTACAATTTTATGTAATGTAACCACATACCCATACTCAAGTATATGCTGCTTTCTATACTGTGGTCTATTTGTTAGAAGCAAGTCACAGGTCTTACCCACAGTTAAGGTGAAGAAAGCCCTAAATGGTATGAATGCCAAGAGACTGAATTTGTGAGAACTACCTTAGAGTCTCTCCACCACAAAGATAATTATAAAACCAGATGTCAAAAATTAGTTTAATAAATTATTATGCAATCAAACATTAAGAAATAGAGAGAACTTTAGAAAATACAAGAAGTAATCATGATTTTATGTAAAGTAAAAAAAAAATTAAAATGAAGGTATAGATTGAGTCCTACTAAATAATTCTATACTACATGCAAAAAAAAGCTTTGAAAATGAAAGTGTCAAAATATTGTCAGGTTTTACTTTATAGTAGTTATTTTTTTATTTGCTTGCTTTGCAATATTTTCTCATTTTCTAATATATGACATGTGAATTATATATTATTATATTTATACAATTTCAAAAATTATATTTCACAAATAAAATATTTCACAAATAAAAAAAAGGTCAAACTAGCTTTTTCTAGAACTCGTTTTTTTTTCCCCTTATCTCTCTGGATGGCAGAGGATTGACTGAGATCCTGAAACCTAGGAATCAGCAAGCTTTTCATTTGTGCTTGTCAAATGTCAAGAATAGCTGAGTGCTTACAAGAAACTCAGTGACCCCTGACAGCTCTCTGCCATTACAGCGAAATCTCAGGATTGAAAGAAAACTCTCTGGGACAGGCATCTGACATCCATAGCAATTAAAATCATTGAAAGCAAAACTGAAACATCTTTATGTGAAAAACTTCATCCAGGCCCAAGAAAACTACTGTATTTGTGAAGGTACATACTGTGGATGCACTTGAAACATCCTTCTTTGAATGCTTCCCTGTGTAACATGTTTCTAAAACACACACATATATTCATTAGATATAATCTTAGTTACTGGTTTTAAATGAAATAAAAGTATGTGGAATATTATAGTTATATATGTGTTTTGTGTGTGTGTGCTTGTGTAAGTATATATATATATATATATATATATAAGCGGAGAAACTTATAAGATGTATAAGAGTTAAGAATTCATTTTAACCAATAATTATTCTCAAACATAAGTGAGGATACTAAGCACATGGAATTTATGAAGCTGGTTTCATGATGCTGTAAAAAAAAAAAAAACTAATATATTTTATTTTCAATTGTAACTGATTGGAGTTCTATATTTTTAAAATATTTTAAGTAGCTTAGAAATATTAAGTCAATCAAATTTACATATAATGATATACATTAAGAAATAGAAATTTGAATTTTTGTAATTTATTAATTGGGTATTTCCAATTTGCTGTTTGAAATGTTTTTGTTTGTGTATGTGGATATAGTTGTTTACTAGATGGCAAAGTTTAAAATGGTATGAATAAAAAATTGGAACTTGTAAAATCTTGTTCTTATACACTCACACAAACATACTTGCAGACATATGTACCAAAATACACTAGTACAGAGAAAGGAAATAGAGTCATATAGATTCTTACTATCTACTAAGATTTTAAAAGTCTAGCAATCTAAATATGGGATTACGGAATACTAAAATTTTAAATCCCATATTAGCACGACATACTGTTTTAACAAGCAATCAACTAAACAAAGACATGTTATTTTCTCTAAGTTAGAAGAAAACAGTGGGCAGGTCATGAACTTCTCTTTCTCTTTCTCTCGCTCCCTCTCTCTCTCTCACTCTGTGTGTGTGTGTTTGTGTGTTTACCTCTGTCTCTCCCCCGCCTTAGCTCATTTGGGCTGCTGTAACAAAATACCATAGACTGGTGGGTTATTAACAACAACAAAAATTATTTCTCACAGTTCTGGAGGGTGGGAAGTTAAAGATCAAGGCACCATCAGATTTGATGTCTAGGGAGGTCTTGTTTCCTCATTCATAGGTGGTGCCTTCTTGTTGTGCCCTCACGTGGTGGAAGTGTGAACAAGCTCCCTTTGGCATCTTTTATAAGGGGCTCATCCCATTTATGAAGGCTCCAACCTCGTGACTTAATCACCTCCCAGAGGCCCCACCTCCTAATACTACCACCTTAGTTAGGCATTAGGTTTTCAACATCTGAATTTTGGTGGGACACGAATGTTCAGATCATAGCACCCTCCCTCTCTCTCTCTCTCTCTCTCACGCACACACACACACACACACACACACACACAAAACAAACAAACAACAAAAAAAACATATACAGACACACACATCACTCTGATTTGCTGGTAATTTTCATTCATAGCTTAGTTGATTTCTTTCTTTTACCTTTTCCCTCAGATTGAAGAAATCTCTATTAGTTTCCATTTCATGCTAATAAATATTAGGGGTAATGAATGGAGATAATGTGAAATTCACTCACCTTTTCTGATGAGAGGGAGGGAATCACCAACCAAGGCAAACATGCCAAAGCTTAACAAGATGCATGTATAGTCCTTATGATGTAAAGGTTCAGTTTGAGAACTCACATTTTATGAGGCTGAACCACGCTTGCCATTTGCCATAGTTCAGGGTACAAAATTTAGGTCTGAAAATGTAAATGATAGATGTGTGGGGTAGGGGAATGTTTGCTGATAGAGATATTTTTTCACTGTGGTTGCATGTAAGGAAGGGAAAATTTTCCATATTGAGTGTCTCATTATGTAGTGTCCAAGAGAGTGTCAGAAAACTTCAGAAAAGGAAAACACTGTCTGACTTCCCATGTAATACATTAAATTCTCAGCAACAAAATATTATATTAGTCTGTTTGATATGGAACATTAGAATTATTGTTCATTTTTACTAAGTGGCGTTTTCCTTATGTCTAATCTGAAATGTATGGCCTTAAATACTATCTGGGGAAAAAGGTGACTTTATGATGTGTATCTTTACTTTATTACCAATTTTGTTTAGTGACCTCCTGATATATTCAACTATTGTAATTCTAATATTTTACCTAAAATTATGATCAAACTGAGTAAATTAATTACTTTAAAATTGCTCCATTTTTATTTTAACCAGGTAATAGTTTTTGTTCTTATTGGTCTTATTGTTGTAAAGAATAATGTTACAGATGGAAATTAATAGATTTTTTTTTAAAGTCTTTGAACACCCTTTGAGTCATTGTATCCATGGAAAAGCAGAGCAAAAATCCTGTGTATGCCACACAGACATGCTAGGGAATTAAGATGACCTCCATTTTACATGTGTGTTTTTAAAGATTATTTAAAGGGATCAGAAACTTACTGAAATTTAATAACTGACTAATATTTAATGAACATCTGTGCTTTCACATGACATATTTAATCACCTAAGCAACTCCAAGATACTTTTTTTATCATTGCTATATAATGAGTAAATGGGAAGTAGGGAAAGATGGCTGCCTAGAGACATTGGTGACCAGATCATTCTAGAAAGAAGGAAAAGTTTCAGATAAAACAAACAAACAAACAAAAAAACCTCAGGTGCTCAGGTGTAGTTTTTAGGGAAAGGTGCCGGAACCTACAGAGAACAATTCCATAGGAGGAAATTGCAGAGCAGAACAAAAAGAAACAAGATATCAGCAGAGATCAACTCTAGAGAAATGTGGAGCCCCGGTGGAAGAGGGTATGTGGAAGTTCCGTGACTTCTTCCCTCATATCTCTGATAGTCTGCAGGCTCCTGAGCTTCTGGGGAGCGTTTCTACCCTCAGGAGCCTAAAAGCTGCTGCTACCACTGAACTGGGAACTTCTTTTTTTCTTTTTTATTTCAGCATATTATGGGGGTACAGATGTTTAGGTTACGTATGTTGCCCTTGCTCCCCACCAAGTCTGAATTTCAAGTGTATCCATCCCTCGGATGGTGCACATTGCACTCTGTGTATGCATATACCCATCCCCTCCTCCCTCTCCTCCCTCCCCTCTGCCAGACATCCATTAGATGTTATTCTTATATGTGCACTTATGTGTAGATTTGTTAATACCAATTTGATGATGAGTATATGTGGTGCTTGTTTTTCCATTCTTGGAGTACTTCACTTAGTAGAATGCGTTCCAGCTCTATCTAGAAGTATAAAAGAGGTGCTACATTACCACTGTTTTTTAAAGCTGAATAGTACTCCATGGTATACATATGCCACATTTTATTAATCGACTCATGTATTGGTGGACACTTGGGTTGTTTCCACATCTTTGCAATTGTGAATTG